>JAQGBW010004032.1:0-14731 GCA_034698625.1 Julus scanicus | reverse complement strand
TTATAATTAGAAATGTATTTCTAATTGTATTTCCAAAATACATTGCAAATGTATTTCATAACTTGAAATATATTTTTTAACGTATTTTAAATGCATTTCAACCATTCAATTGTATTTCCAAATACATTTGAAATATATTTGAAATACATTTCTTTTCAATGTGGGAAACGTGATACATGTACATGGCATGGTACACATATTTTTAAGCACCCTATATTCTGTTTACATGTATTTCTGTAATGTTACAAATCAATAATACTAAATGTTTCATCAATTAAACATTGCAGGTTTTGGCCTGGTAGAAAGTTTACATCAGCTTTAATCTTGCATAGTGATAAATGTACTTACAAATTAATTCCTTAACTAATTTTGTTTATAATTTTCCTGGAATAAACCCTAAAATTCGATAAACTTAGATGTATGGATTAACTGTCCTATAAATGAGTGTCTGAATATACTGCAAACACTTTTTTTATAAATCGCATTAACGTACTTATCAGATTTTTCAGGCAGTTTTCCTATTTTTTGCTACTTTGTTGTTGTATTTCGATAAATGTTTAGTGGTGGGACTGGAAAAAAAAGATTACAAGTTTTCTAATAATTTTCTTTCAAAGACAAAAAACAAAGTTGTTTTAAAGATAAAATGTGCAGAAAATACAGACAATTGTGCATATCAGCAAACTTGCCAGCTGTAGGAATATTTATAGAGGGTACCAGACTGTGCTCAGAAGATTCCAAAATGGATATTTCATATGAAAATCTAATTTCGCCCAAACTGTTGTTCAATTTTCCTTTTAGCGAAAACTGTCTTCAAAAAACGATAACGCAATTCGTTCACATTAGTCATGCTCGGTTGTGCAAATCTGCAAGCCATGATAATAAAATGCGTGTTTACTTTTTTATTAGGGCTATATAACTTGAATACGAAATTTGTCAAGTGTAGTATATGAAAGGAGAATAAATATCTGGTTCAGGTGTTGTGGAGAGAAAACAAAAAAATTTCATGTTGACGAATCCCTTTAAAAGCGTTTTATTGAGTGCTACCATATTAAAGGATAATTTGTAGTACTTTAAGGAAAAAAACTGATTTGTGGTAAAAAATTCAACTACTAAAATAATGCATGCAGCTTACGCATAAGCTTTCATGCTGGTGGTCTACAAACTTTAAATACACAACTTTACATGAGAGTCTCTGCTTTTTTATGCTACACTGTGAGTCACAAAAAAGTAGAACCCAATAATAAAAAAATCACAAGTTCACGAAAAATGTTTCGATTGAAATGAAATTTGGCACTTGCATAGAACAATAGTGTTAGGACCAAAAACTTGTTCCGGACATGGGGCAAAATCTCGGAATTTTTAAATTTTAAACAAGACTTGCTGGAGAAACAGTTGAAATGCCACAGTTCTTCGAACCCAACCACTGGCCACCAAACAGTCTGGACTTGAATCCATTGGACTACAAAATTTGTGGAGTTCTCCAGGAAAAGGCTTACAAATCAAAGATTAATAATATCGAAGACTTGAAACTACGAATTAAAAAAACTTGGATTGAACTCGACCAGCGTATAATCGATTCGTCAATCAAAGAATTTTGCTTTGGACTCCTGGCTTGTGTAAAGGCCACCGGAGAACATTCTGAGCACATTTTATAATTTCTTTATGTTCCTACACTATTTTTTCTATGTAAGTGCCGAATTTCATTTAAATCGAAGCATTTGTAACGAAGTTGTGATTTTTTATATTGGGTTCTACGTTTTTATGACTCACAGTGTATATTTAAATGCTTACATAAAAATTATTATTTACAAATGTGCATATTTCAAGCACAATTTTATGTAAGTTGATCAATAAATTACATTATTTTAAACATGTTCCCCACTTAAGGGTAATTGAATTTAGTGTGGGGATGGAAAACATTTACCATTTAGCCTAGCAGTATCACTGCATGTTTTCTGCAACCTTTAAGTTTCATATTAACCTACACATTATCCAAATAGCATATATGCAAAGTAAACTTAGACATTATTTTAGCAAAGCACGCTAAACCGAAATCATAGTATTTTTGTAAATAGATGTTATTATTCAAAGTCACTTTTATGAATTCAGGCTTTCTGAACGGAACCAATAAACATCTTTAATGCCAACAATTAATTTAACTTGCAATTAATCAACTTTATTTAGTGCATTTTATACAAGTGATAATTGTTTAGCGAATTCAATTTTGAGATTAGCTTTTTTAACTTATTGCCAACATAGCAATTAACACACAATAAATACGTATTAACAACAAAATCACTTAGTGAAAGTGGTTTGGCTCGTTTATTTACTGAAGTGACAAATTATCAGATGATCTATAGGACTATAAAATAACGGGTTATCCTGGATACGATTTATATAGGATTACCGTTTGTCTGAGCCATGATCCATATACTGTTGGATCTTAATTGCAATCCCAAATAAACTGTTACAAGGCCGTATCCGCATCGCATTTTAGGAATGGCCGGATAGTGTCCAGAATCTTGGGATTGGACTATTTTGGCCAAATCCCTTAACGCAGAATAATTACGTTTTTACCATAAAAATCGTACTGATACTTAAAACGTTCACTTTAAACACACAAAAATTCGAACTGTTAGTATAGAAAAATTGCCTTTTTTACCATAAAAATCTCACTGTTACTTAAAAGGTTTCGTTTTTAAACAACAAAAAATCGCACTTTTTATGCAGAAAAATTGAATTTTTAAATTTTCTGCAAAAAAGATCGTACATTTAGTGATTTTAGTGACAATTCGGATTACCATTTATAAAATTTCTTCATTTCTAAAAGGGAGATTTTGTTGTTGTTGTTGTTGTTGGTTAGGGTTTAGGGGCCCAAAGGCGACTAAGGCTAAAAAGGGCCCAACAATTGGCAGGTTGATCCTGAAGAAGGGAGATTTTCCCTGATATCCCAATTCCATATAAACGGCTTGGTCCGTTAGATTTATTGTTTACATACTAAGTGTACTTAAACCATGTTCGTGATAAGTAATAAGTGTATATTTGCCCATTCAGTAATTTAATACTTTACTGTAGCTATGCATTTCACATATTAGGCCATGTAAGTCCATACAGTTTATGTACATTTCCACTCAGGTACAGCAGAACCAATCTAAATGTATACTCTTAGGACCTGTGATAAATATGCATTTATACAGGTTTATCAGCAGACATGTGCAAATACAGCTGCCAAATAGGGAATTACCCCTTTTTTCAATCCTATATGATCGAGTCACTTGCAATTGGGCACCATTTTAGTGCATATATACAAGTATACAGCAGTTGCCTCGCAACTCCTTACCTGTTGCATTTGGTTATAAATGTATAGACCTACATAAAAAATGGCGTCCAAAGGTTCAATGTACAGAACAATAATCCCTGTGACAGTACAAAAAGGATAATCCAAGCGCTGCACACAAGGCTAGAGACAAATTACAAGATTAAGGTCAGCCAAACCACAATCTCTAGAAGACTGAAGACTAGAAATCTGACAACACAAACCTATAAGTTAAACGTCTACAAACCGTCAGATATCCAGCTATGGAGTCTGCACTTATTGAGTGGTTCAATGCCAATCAGGAACAAGTCAATCTTCTCTTAGTTTAAAATTTTTTGCAGTTCCATTGTTGATATTCACACCGGGGCCAATAAAAATTATTCATTATTACTTTAGGGAGGTTAACTTATTTTTACATGGGTCTCAAATCGGGGCCAACACATTTTATGCACTTAGAGAGGCTATTCATTTACACAGGTTCTACTGTAGTCATAACAAAAAAAAACAATCATTGAGATTAGCTGCACTAGACAAAACAGTGACAAACGTTAAATTTTTATCGACCTGAAACGAATTTTCCTGAGTTAATTTAATCATGTGATTTCAAGCGTGTGATCATTAAAGATAGGTGGAGAGTTCGACGAAAAGCAAGTAGGAGACACCCACTCGAAATTGCAACGCTGAATCTCGTTTTATATTCAAGTTTCCTCTTATGCTAATTAGACAATTGTCAGACACCATTTAATTATAAAATGGATGCAAGTACACTCTACCTTTCAATGTAGGGCAGCCTATAGCTTGTACTTCAACAAGAACATGTGCGGAGAAATAGTTTAGCAACACTCAGCGTCAAACTCGAGTAACTATGCAAATAAACGTGCACTGTATACCAAAAATTTTGTGCAAAAAAAATATATAGAGAATTCAAAACAAACTGAAAAACTTAATAACCAAATATGGGCCATTTATAGACAAATTTCTCGCATTTGCATTGCCAGAGAAGAACGAATTTACATGAAATTAATTATCTGTGAAATGCTACCAGAGTCATTAGCACAATTAAAATATGGACACAATGCATGCTTTGAGACAAAATTTGAGGGTTAGTTTAAAGAAAAACTTCAAATTAAGATTTTCCAAAAAAAGCCTGACCATCCTAATTATTAAGAATTTAAAATATGCCTGACAACATCTTGTCTTTTTATACAAAACTTTGTATAGCATTGTACATTTAGGACTATTTTTAAAACCCAGTATAGGTAGGGGGGCATTCAAAAAATACGTCCTCAAGAAAGGGGGGGTGGGGGTCTGCTGGCATGAGGGCACCTTGTGGGAAGGTGGGGAAGGGGCATTATGGACGTCCATTAATGATGGTATTTTTCAGTTTTTGGATTTTCTGGTTAATTGAGTTTTAAAAGTCAGTGAAAAATGACACCAAAAGAAACGTGTCCCCACTCTGAAATGTACTTTAATTTTTAAAACTTCAGGACAGTCTGGAATTATGCTTAACTTTGTGTTAAACACCAATTTTAAGCTGGAATGTTCCTTAGAAGTCAGAAGATTCTGTAAATCAGGAAAATATGGAAAAATCTCGAGGAATTGTTAGCGAGGCGGGTGCGCAGAAATTTATAGGATGGGCTTATGCACGTTCCAACACATTTTCTGGACACCCTATATTTCAAAAAATTAATATCGTTCATGAGGTGTGTCTGGGAAAAAAAATTCACCATCTGGACAGGGGGTGAAGTGGGGTAAAGTTTTTGAAGACATTTCGGAGACGTCCATGTTGAATGGCTCCTAGGTAAATAATGTGATTACTTTCGTAACCTTTCACCCATCTCAGTGTCCAATTTGTTGTTTAAAGTTATATAGCCATAATTTTGAACATATGCCCTTTTTTACGAAAATGGTTAAACATCATATTTAATACCATCTAAACGTATGTTTAGGAAATCCGTTTCAAAATGTTCCAACTTCATACCATATTGATGCCAGTTATATATATATATATATATTCTGAAGACAATAGAATATGGCACATTCGTCAAAGGCCATATGCATGAAAAAACAGCTTCTTATCCTAGGATTCTCAAAAAGTTACAACGTGTGTAATTTATACAGAGAAAAGAAACTCCTAAGTAATCTAAGCAATCGCTCATATACTTGCTCATGGAATTGGTAAAATATTCCCCAAGAAGGAATGCATGAAGCTCGCCGATTTTCAGTAAAACGATTTTTTTTCTCCCTAGGTTAGATTATTTATCAATACGTCCATGTTGAAGATTTAGAAAATCCGCTGGCGCATTATTAAGAAGAAAAAAAAAGAAAAAAAGGAAATCAATAGCCATCCTATAATGTCAGTGTAATTGAAGAAAAGTTAACTTCCATATGAAGTAAGTCATGTCTCAGCTGTTGCCAAGTGTGTCAAGAGTCAATGAAGAGCTTCTTTAAATGGGGGGCATGATTGATGGTCCAGAATCGAGATAAGGGAGAAGGATGGGGAGAAGATGGAAGAATTTCAAACAGATTACACGAAGACTGAGAAAAATGGTACCTCGACGTGGGAAGACGAATAAAAAAGTGCCATTCTTTTTTTTTTTTGGCTTACTTGCTGAATAAGTCTCATGCCTCGATAACTTTGTTTTAATCGAGCATCCAATCTTCAAATTTCCTATTAATGCGATTCAACAAAAGCTTAAAAAGGACATTACCATTAAAAATCTGAGCTGCTATGATAGAGATCAATATCACAGGCCTATAAGGTGACATTTTGCACAAACGAGGGTATTTAACCAGCTTATGTGATACATCAGAAAGGAATATTAATCACAAGGGCAGAAGTAATGGAATGAGTACATTATATGGGGCAGAATCTAGAAACAAAGGAATGCTTGCAAGAAAAAGACACTGATAATCAGGGAACCAAAGTTTACAAATTTGTTCACACTTATCAAGAGGCTCTTGTGTAAGACAGAGCTGAGTGTACTTTTAGGATAAACTACAATCTCCATTGGCCAGATTGGCTGAGACCGGCAGAGCCAAAATGTCACTTTATACTTTTAATATAAACTTAATTAAAGCAAACATTTTAAATTAACATGTTTTATTTGACTGGATTTCTTGTGCAACAGGTCACTTGTGATACTTTTTTCAACATTGTACATTTTCATAGCATTGGCAGATTAGGCATTTTTTTTAAAGTGTTCATGTTCTGAGACATTTTGACTTCCAAATTGTATTAGCAAATATATTGACTAATACTTTTACAAAAAAGTAGATCATAATTAATGAATTTTTTAGCACTTAAGTTAAATTAATTTAGAGGATGTAATCAGGGAAGTGATTATCTGAAAGATAAATGAACGAAAAATGCAATCATCTATTTTATTACAAAGTTACTACAAAGTTATTACAAAGGGAATTTGAAATTTCGGGGGAGGGGGGGGGAAGAAGGATATATCTAAAATATCTCCCCATATATACGGCCTTGACAAAGGCCCATCCTATAAATTTCCAAGCACCCGCCTCGCCATCTATTCCACGACATTTTTGCAGATTTTTCTGTGACAATTTCTTGACCTCGAAGGAAAATTCCAGCATAAAATTGTTCAACAAAAACTACGCATAATTTCCAACTTTTCCGAGGTTTTAAAAATGTAAGTACATTTGGGACTGGGGATTAATTCCATCCGGTATCCATTTCCCCTTTCACTGACCATTAAACCACAACTAAACAGAAAACCCAAAAATTGAAAAATACCATCATTAGTGGACGTCTGTAATGGCTTACCCCCTCCTCCCCCTTTCCACATGGTTTTCACATACCATCAGACCTCCCCAATACAACTATTGAGGAAAGCCTTTTTTGAATGGCCCAATAATGCCATCTTCTTGTTTCGTTTCTACAAGTGGTTGTGTTCAACTAATACTAAAGCAGCAAAGCCTGCAGTATTCCAACATAAAAGCTTGCATTGGAAATACAAAAAAAAAAACATCTATTCAAAATATGTTACACCTCATGATGGTTTGATAGTCGAGAAATCATTGTTTGGGCCTTTTTGCTTATTGAGTTATTATCCAAAAACAGTGTTCTGAGGTGGAAATACACATTTTTTTTATTTCGTATAGTCAGTTGCAGAAACAAGGCTTGCAACTGCTAATTTTGTCGACTTTCCAAGAAATTTGCCTGGAAAAGCTCTTCAGTGAACCACATCCTTAAATTGCATTCTAACTGAATTATATTTATGCAAAGTGTGTTAACAGCTAGATAAAAGACACTCTTTGCCATCATGCAGACTTAGTTTAAACACTGAAACTTGGTTTACAACAATCTTCACTGCAAGTATGCCTGTCTTGAATCAAAACGACTACATTAACGTTATCATATGCAGTGAAGCAGATCTCCCTAGGTTCTATGAAGCAGTTACTCCCCCTCCCCTCACCTCCCCCGAAATTAAGAGTTGTATAGCTTACTAATTGTTGCTGGGTAACCAAAATTCCTTCAAATATAAACTTAAACAGAAATTCTGACTAATTTATAAATATCAAAGGGCTTTGCTTGACATATTAGGAGCTTCCTTTCGAAAAATATGGTGGATTTTTATATCGTAAACAAGCCATCTTGCAAAACTACTTTATATATGTACCAGTAATGTATATTCATTTTTTATTTTTATTGAGAACTTAGTCCTCCAAGATGAGAAGACGCGCCGCTAATGGATACAGCGCTTGAAGCATTGGGGTTTTAGGAACGTGGTGGTAGGAGTTGGGCACTTGAGCATAGGATATAGGTAAGCACGAAAGAACAAAATCAAAGAGAAACACAATTAAAGAGAAACAAATTTAAAGAGAACAAAATCAAAGAGAAACCAATCAAAAGTCGAGCTCAAGTTCTGTAGGAGGTCACTCTAAATGGTAAAGGCAAGATGGTTTGGTTACGATGTGGCAGCCTCTGCATGATGGCCAGCAGGAACTCCCCCCCTGGTGAAAAAAACAATAGAAACCAATAGAGATGTATATTGGTTTCTATTGTTATTTGGACACTATTGGTTTTAATTGTTTTTTATGGTGCCTGTATTGACTTATATAGTTCGGCTGTATTGACTGAACAATAGAAACCAATAGAAGTTCTCTATTGATACCAATAGAAAACAACGTTCCAAATAACAATAGAAAACAATAGAAATCTCTATTGTTTTTTATCAGGGCCAGTACTAAGGCAGGATTGCTTAGGTTGGCAGTCACGGTGGGGTTATGGATCCCATGGAGCTGGCATTCCTGGCAGGAGGCCACGCAATCAACTATGAGGTGGAGTGCTGACTGTGACTGTCCAGTCCCGCAGAAAGTAATGGCATATTCATGTACCTCATGTGTTTATCTTGTATAGTTGGATATTGATTCCGAGCTTAAATAGATGTTTGTACCGAGTAGACATTAACAAGGATTGTTTTTGTGTGGACATAATAGTTTATATACGGCTATAAAATTTTATAAAACAGCAAACGGACACAAGCCAGTAAGTAATCGTAAAACGTATATAAAACGTCAACAAAGATCCAAGCATTAGGGTTTGACGAGTTATATTGCTACAAAGCCACTGAAAGTTCTCATTAGCAAAGGTAAAGGGAGGGAGCAAAGATATCTTTAAAGACAAAAGAAAGCCTGTGAAATGTCACGCAATGGGAAATGAGAAGACTAAAGGATAGACATGAGAAGGAAATGAAAGTCACCGAAAATAACCTGTGCAGAGGCAAGTTCTATATTGAAAAAGTTTTATTTCGTTTTAAGAAAACTTTATTTGGATTTTGAAACATCCAAAAATACATGAATATAACGCTAATTTCAACACAGGGGACATTCTACAAGAACGTCCCCAAAATTCCTTCAAAAATTGGCACCTCTTCTCCCTGACCATACCGTGTCCATTTTAGCTCTGACCTCCCTCCCCCTCATGTAGGGTGTCCAGAAAATTTATTAGAATATGCAAAGGCCCATCTAATAAATTTCCAACCACCCATCTCGCTCCCAATTCCACGACATTTTTCCAGATTTTTCTGATTAACGAAAATTTCCTGACCACAAAGGGAAATTCCAGCACACAATTGATGTGTAACACAAATTTAGGCATAATAACCAACTTTCCCGAGTTTTTAGAAATTAAAGTACATTTGGGTCTTAGGAGACATTTCATATGGTAACCCTTTCCCTTTCACTGAACTTTAAAACTTAAATCAACAGAAAATCCCAACAAAAAAAGAACCTCCCTCCACCTGACCATATAGTGTCCACATGCTATCACCCCATACCCCGTCTTTAGGACACCCTTTTTAAATGGCCCATAGTTTCTAACAATTAATGATATTTCTTCTTACTGGCATTTTAGACAAAATTGCAAATCAATCAACCTTACCGCTTAATAGATTAGCATTGTTATTCTTCTGAAGTCTGAATGATAAGTTAAGCCAATGCCTAATATTTCACTTTTATCATCCTCAGCCAAAACATGATTGTATTGGCAAACAACACTGCACTATTTTCCTGCAAACTTGTTCTCAAAAATATCGTTGTGTTTTAGGTGTAGTATCCAGTGTATTGTTAAATATCAAAACTGTCATTAGCCCATTAGTTATTTTTCCTGGCATCATCAAGGCATATATTTCATTACGATACAAATGCAAGACTGAAAAATACGAACTTGCTAAAAATTTCTCAAAGAAGGACCCATCAATTTTGTCATTTTTTACCAAAGGAATCTGACGCTTCATTCAGTGGAACCTGAATGGAAAATTATCTCCAAAAAGAAGAAGACGTATTAATAGAAAAAGCTGATGAATTGACGATTGCTGAATTAAATTCTAAGAAAATGATAAAGTATTTCGGAAGGGACAGGCATGTCATCGTGCGTAAATACACTCCTTTTATATCGAAAAGGAGCAAAGATTAATTAGGCTGTGCATGTATCTGTTATGTGAAAGTGTGAAAGTATATGGTTCATTGTAACAAAAAAATATCTAAAAAAAGTGAAGAAAAAAATCGATAATAAACAAATTAATAATATGAGAGCTAGATCGTATGCGATACTTAACGGACTATTAATATTAATTTAGATGTGGTATCGCAATGCATCTTGTTTGAAAAGAAGCTGAAATTACACGTCAACTAGCGAGGACTCCTCAAAAGACAGCAAATCGTTTCGATTTAGCAACATATTGTGGGTGTAAACTTCTTGAGGACTAAAACGAACGTCTGAGTGGCTCTTAGGATGCAAATTTGTGGAAAGTACAGATTTTGATCGATGTGAACGTTATTGATTTGAGTACTTAGAAGAGCTTTTAAAGGAAATTCATTAACTCAAACTTATGTTCCATCAACTTCTTTTAAGCTGTCGATTAACATGTCTATGAAACACTTTTTAGGCCAAACATTCATTTAAAATACTTCAGTATATATACTTAGACGTTTGATGACCACTTTGGAGAGTATATAACCCCAAGCAGACTTGGGCAAATGTACTCATGAGTAGAAACACTTATTACGATTGCAGTGGAATCGTACTCCATGGTACGTGTAATCAGTAGTCATTTGAAATGAGTAATCAAACTTGGGCAAATATGTACTCAAGTGCAGAAGTACTGATTACGAGTACCTGTGGAATCATACTCCATTTTATGAACAGTATTGCAATGAGATTTGGGTAAATTGTACTTATCGATATGAGTACTGATTTCGAGTATGTATTGCAAAATTGCAAACTTTTAAAAATTGTAATGAATATGAGAACACCAAATGAACCCTCTTAAACATAAACAAAATTGTAATAATTAAAGGGAAAAATAGAACATCCGATAATAAAAGGATCATAAGTAGATAATGTAAAAATGAGGATACATTCATAATAGCTTTTAGGATGACCATCATTACAAGTTACTCATTCTCGTTACTCAAATGTGTTGCTACTCGTTCTCGATTACATTGGTCCTCACAATTTCAGATCATGTTAACACGCAAGGACATTTGTAATCGAGTGTATTGTACTCATACGTTTGGAATACAGCTGCACTCAATTACTTCTGTACATTTTGGATTCTTTACTCTAACTCATTCAATGTACTCAATTACTACCCAACAATGACCAGAAGTTTAACATCTTCAAAATGTTGATTTCAATAGTTTGGTTTTCCTTTCAGTACCTTTTTTTTTTTTTTTCGGCTCTTAGTTTATATGTTTGCGAACATCATGTTTTCTGGACGTAACGATCCATTGGAGCATATGAACAAATAAATATGAAAATACTGAAAACTAAACATGAATTGAATCAAAATGACCTTTGGTGGTCATCGGCTTCATGTGAAAATTTATCCATTTTGCCATATGTTTTCTGCAATTTTTTTCATTATTTATTTGTTCATATGTTTGTGTGTGTATGTACACCTATGAACAGCTGCACCCAAAACAATAAAAAAACTATTTCCATGAAAAAGTTTCAATCAATTTCATTTTTTGTTTGTATACAGTTGTTTATGCTATTCATATTTATGTTATATAAATGAAACATTTACTTAATGAAAAACAATGTTAGTAAGTTTATGATTAGTCTTTAACATTACCCTTTCAATAATACGGCGCCTTGTGCCCCAGACTTAGCAAGTGGCGATGATTTTTAATTACTGAACATTAAGTCTAGTAAAATACGATGCATTTCCATGTACTTTAACAAGAATAAAGCAGTTTCACAATCTAAAGATGCTAAAACATAACTTTTGGAGTTTAATTTCATAAATTACAGAGTATATGAAAGCCATTCGTGAACGTTGCAACTTATATACATTAAGCTGAGCATCTCAAATACCCTTGGGAAACACATAGAAATTAGAAGCATATACTTGTAGAAAGCAGAGAAAATTACTGCATAAGTAAGTAAAGTATGATGAATCTAGCACCATGATTGACCCGTGAGAGGATGGATTGCCATTCTCAAATGAAAGTCTGAATTCATTAACTCTAATATCCACTACGTTCGCGATAATTGCATAATTAATGGATGTCCCCGGAAGGAAAAATCCAATTGGAACAATTATGAATACCAATCTCAATAAATTTACTCCGAGCCATTCTGTCGCCTAATGACGCTAAACACAACGTGATGTTGATGCATGTTTGATGTAAAACAGTTCATAATTACTTAAATGAGTCCAACACATTGCACTATGCGCTATACATATATATATGGGAAGTCAAGAAATGCATTGTAGGGAAGAGTAGGTAGAAATGGGACGCAGGAGGAATGGGACATTGTCAATAATTTAAAACTTTAATGTGTAAAAAGATTGACACTTGTGTGCCAAAATGGCACTTGCATTGGTTTGGGTAAAATGGTGGCCTTCTGCTGAAGTACAGGAATGCAGGAAGGATGTGTGATTTCACATCCAAAACCAAGTTTTTACTTCAAATATTAAACTTTTCAAAACTATAGTTTATAGAGTCAATGTTTTCAGATTAAGTACATTATACTAGTTAGGATGGCAATGAAATTATTAGATGTTTACTAGCAATCTGCTAGGTCCTTTTAATCCTATGGTGTGTTTGAGACAAAGACTTAGTGGTAGGTTTGGGACAAAACAGTGCAGGAGCAATGGGACTGTCCCAGTCAACATCTGAGCAGTCTATAGAAGAGTTCTTTGATAATGAACTCGATGATATATATAGATCTTGATATCATTCTGAAACTTTTCACATCATTTCTGTGTGGAGAAAGGTCAACATTGCAGGAAATCTATAAATTTTGCATTGATGTTAGTCCCTTTTCACAAGTTTGTTAGTTTTAACAAGAATATCTGGATAAAATGTATTTACACTATATATTTTACTCCTATATTGAGAATAAAACTTGAGTAAAACTGATATTTTAAGTCTTATGAACGTTTGTAGTGTGTACATGCAATTACTACATACAAAAGTTAATTATCTTGAGAAAACATTGTGGACTAGATATTCAAAAGATGAGCATTTCTGAAACATTTTTAAAAATTCAGCCAAGATCCCCAGGTTTTAGATTCTAGATCTCTACAAATTTCTGTAACAGCCGCTTTGTGAATTATCCTTGGACAAGGATGTAACTTTAGCCTCACATGCCCAAGTGGCACATTTTGACCTCTGTCATCCAATGTTGCACGAGACGACTGAATGCACCGTCTGCCACAGAAGGGCATAGCATTACAGTAATGAGCCTAGATGACTCGTTTTCTGCTACAAATGGCTTAGTCATCCAAGTCAGTCGATTTATAGAACCTCTTCACCTCATCTATATCATTATCACAGCTTGACATGTGCTGAACGATCCTTGAGGGTGAAGCAAAGAACTGGTATAAACTAACGTGTCCTACCGTTTTGAATGGAGATGTTTTTGTAGCCAGAATCACGCATCCAGGAAGTGACTTTGACGTAATCTGTCACAAAACTGGGAATGTGGCACTTGAAAACTGCAGTATTGTCCTGGATGACGAATTCGTTGTACACCTGCACTTCGTACACTTGCATCACCACTGGAAATATAAAATAAGGCATATGGAATGCAAGTACAACTACACGTGACCATCGTAATATGTGGTATGCATGTGATGTGCAGTGCACACAGTATGTAATCATATTTCGGTGAAAACCTTTGAAAGTTTCATGTCATTTAGACTATACTGTATATATGAAGATTTCTATTGATCTAAGGACCTATTTGAAAATTCAGATTATAAATTATATAATTTAGATATACGGATTATTAAGTTAAACGCTACTGAAATGTGTCGTGACAATAATGAAGTCATTGAATATGATGATGATAGAGAAGTGATATCGCAAAATACAGAAACATGCATATATTGAATTTTATGGAAGAGGTCATTCAAAAAGGACGTCCCCGAAATTTCTTCGAAAATTGATTCATTGAATATGATGATGATAGAGAAGTGATACATCGAAAAATACAGAAACATGCATATATTGACTTTTATGGAAGAGGTCATTCAAAAAGGACGTCCCAGAAATTTCTTCGAAAATTGACTTTTAGCCTCCTTCCTTAATCCCTGTTTACATCGTGTCCAGTTTAACCAAGACCCCTCTCATAGACGTCCATAATTTTTTTTTATTAGTAGGGTGTCCTGAAATTTTTTTGGAACATACAAAGCCCTATCTTATAAATTTACAAGCACCCGGCCGCCCACTACATTTTTCCAGATTTTTCTGATAATCATAAATTTCCAGACCTCGAAGGAAAATTACAGCATAAAATTTCCATTTAACACAAAGTTAGGCATAATCCCGACTTTCCCGAGGTTTTAAAAATTCAAGTTTGTTTGTTTGTTTGTTTGTTTGTTGATTTTTAACGTTGGCCTATTTCTGCAACACGAGGGCTAAACACCAACG
>JAQGBW010004031.1:0-14733 GCA_034698625.1 Julus scanicus | reverse complement strand
ACGACGCTGGGCTGTCTCCCCAGCAAATTTGGCCACTAGAGGCGCTCATGCATGGCACATGCGCCGTTTTGTAATGTAGACCTCCTCTATTCACAAAAGACACTTAACTTGTGGACCTTGGCAGAGCTGCTTGTATCTAATGGGCATGTGCACCTTAAGTGGGCCAAAAGCAGATAGCTCAACTGCCCACGTGATAGTTCATTTAAGTACGCCTTTTATTTTCCCAAATTTAAACCATCGCCTTTATAAAAATAAATGAAACTGTGGTTTGCACGTGAATGACTTCAATCAGAAATATTCAATTCAATTGTTAAAGAGAAGAATACATCCCTGGTGCTAATTACGTTTAGCGGAATGTTAGCCTTTGGTAAAGGACTTGTCCTCGTTCAACAACTTTTTAAAAAAACGTGGCCTCTTGTCATTGCATGGTACGATGGCAGCATGTTGCCATCCAACGTCATTTACACTAAGACTCGTTTATATCCCAACAATGGAACCAGCTATCACTCTTGCCATTTACACTGATTAGCCAAGGGAGGCGATCATCAAATATTAAATTAAAGTGGCGTAGCTATTAGCGATGATGGATCACGGTTAACATGCATAAGCAGTTGCATAATTAATAGCACGCCGACAATTTAACCGGTACAGCACAGGGACGACCACCATTTTCTGAAGCATGGTTACCAATGGCAGGTCCCTATAGAGCACTAAAGCGTTACTCTGGTTTATATGAGGGCAACTTGGAGTAAAAGATCATCGGTAGGTCCAAGCTCTAAAAGGGGTTACTGATCTTAACACGACTTCTGCGAAATGCAACAACAACTTTGAACTGACATCAAATGTCGTTCTAAATGGATATTTTTCAAGTTTGATTATTCGCTCGGAAGATTTTGGTCTTGCAAATACTATACGGTCCACGGTTTAGCTTCCCTTTTACATATGCATGCCCTATATTATGCTCTACACAGTATATGATAATATAATCTGTCATATGACAAATGTCGGAAAACATTTACTGCCTTATATATCAAGTTTTATGTCATTGTCCGTTGATTAAAGCAAAGAACACATTTCTCTGGAACATTAATCAAAGGTCCGAGTTCCTGGAATTGTTCTACTAGTTCCAGCAGAATATCTTTGTTATGGATAAGTTTAACTAAATACAAGTATCATCAAAATTGTGTTATAATTTCCAAGGATTCAAATTCAAATCGATATTGGTTTCAAGGATATATATAGCTATACATTGAAAATATATAGCAAAAGCTCGTCTCTTCGTTTTATCCACGCCAATTGCAGATGCAAAGGATGACAATCCATTGATGACGTCGATTTGAGACTAATCATTTAATTAACAACCGAGTAGAGTATAATCATAAAAAAATTCCTAATGAATTAAAACAGTGTTTGTTAAAGTAAATTTCACAGAATCTGCAAATGAACTTGATTCACAGCAACGTCATCATAACGACATGGGTGTCTTTATTTCCTATATGTTGGAAATCTTGGATGTATTAAAGTGCTTTTTTCTAATATTACTGTTATATTTATTTTTTCCTGTATTATTTCCACACAAGGCCATAACATGTAAAAAAAAAACAATTCTAGGACAAATTACACATTATTTGGATTTACATTAATTGAAATTGGAAAAATTGATTCGGAATACGAACTTTTCGATTTACGAACAGAGTCAAGGAATGAATTAAGTTCGTAAACCGAGGTTCCACTGTACCTGTATGTGTCATCATCAGATTTACCCCATACAATCTGTAAATTTGGGACTAATTTCGAAGCACTTAAAATCTAAAATTCTGGCGTTGGATTACGAAAAATCCGGCGTCAAAATCGCTGTCCCACTCAGATTCATTCCATCCCCAGATGACGATGTCTCCGTCAATGTCTATCAGAAACCAAAGTTTCTTCAAAATGTTCTAGTCACCAGAGCGAGAATGTTGCGATTGGCGGCATCTTTTGTGCGCAATTGGTTCCCTTTTTGTTTCGTCTGGAATTGGTATTTTAGGAACAATGCGTTCACGCTTCACCGGTTTCCTTGGCACAGCCGACGAAGAATGCATCGATACATGTAATATTTTCGAGATAATAAAGTTATCTAATTAGAATCACGAAGCATGCTGCTCTTGTTTTTGGAACACTCTTCCGACGATGCCATGACAACGCCAGTTTCGATTCAATTCCCGTGGCACTTGCACGCTGAGGGAGTTCCGGTAAGAGATGCTCATTTGCGGTGTGAAACTTAATTTCGCTTTTAATAGAAAGCTAATATTCTCTAGATTAATCCTTCCGTGCCGTGAGTAGATATGCTCGGTTTATGGTGTTAGGCAATCTTAACGTCAATTCCCAAAATGGTAGAAAAATATCTAACAATGTATTTTGCATGCGAACAGTACGTTTCATGCTGTTTCTATATTCTAGTTATAAGATTTTTATGAAGTTCGCAATGTTTTGTTTATAGATTTGGTATCATCGCAACTTTTAGAAGGCAATGTGCCAAATGCAAAGTCAGCAATTTTTGGCTGCAAGGTATAACTGCTTCGATATTTTTGTTCTCAGTCATAAACTTTATTTATTACACCTTGATATGAACTGATTTTATATTTAGGAAAGTTTTGTTTCAACTATTGGAAATAAAAAATCAAACAAGAAAACATTTTTGATGAAAGAAAGTACGTCCACTATAAGTCGAAAGATATCATATAATGAAGCTATAAAAATGATATGACTTATGCTGGAAAAACTTCAAAAACATTTCAAGAATTTCCAAGGCTCATCCCTTAAAATTGCAAAGCTCATCTCTTCATTTTCCAAAGCTCATCTCTTCAATTTTCAAGGCATCTCTCACATTTCCAAGGCTCAAGTCGCACATTTTCAAGGCTCATCTCTTAAATCTCCAAGGCTTATCTCTCACATTTTCTAGGCTCATCTCTCGCATTTTCAAAGCTCATATCACATTTTCAAGGCTCATCTCTCCAATTTTCAAGGCTCATCTTTCAAATTGCTAAAGCTCATCGCTCCAATGTTTAATGCTCATCTCTCAAAATGTCAAGGATCCCCTCCCACGACCAATTATCACAATATTTTTTCAAAAATTGTGAAAAATTGTAGAGTTTCTAAAAATAAGAAAGCATGTATGTATACGTACATGTACGTCTTGGTGGAGACCCGGCTTTACTTTATAAACGTGTCTCGTACGATCTCGTAGTTGTCCATATAAAAAACAGGTAGTATATGTATAACACATTGCGTGACTCGCTTTATTGCGGTAGTCTGGAACCAAACCTGTAATATCTCCCCGAGGTTCTCCGTTAACACAGAGACTCGATAAGATATGTGACAAAACGTGACGATTTTAAAACCCGCCACTCAGCAGCTAAGTACATCACATTTTGAAAGACATGAAATTAGCATAGCTGTCATCCTAGAAGGTCGTCTCCAGTGGCATAAGGGCGTTCGGTAAACGAGATCTGTCATTCCAAGTTGGAAGTCCAATCCAAGGCGGACAAGAGGGTTTGACAAAATAAATCCACAAAGACAGGTTTGTATGTGGAGGCAGGGTCAATCAAATAACAAGGGTTTTACCGTTGATAATGTGCGAGCTGATCGAAACATTGATACATCATTTAGAAAATCTTCGAGAATGCATGGATGTCTCTTCTACACAACGTCAGTAACATCTTTTATGCCACAATATAGCATTTATGTTCATATACGCAAATGTATGAACATGTATCTTCATTATATCTTCATATCTAAATGTGTCTAATCCATTAAAATAAAAATGCACTGTATATATAATATTAATACTTAGAAAAATAAACTAAAGCCAGGTCTCCACCAACAGCTAGCAACATACAACATGAGGCTGGACTCACACATACACAAGCATAAAACACAAACCTTAAACATTAAAGTCAGACTCATGTTAATGCATGATGCCAAGGTGTATCCACCAAAAATCGTGTGCAAATGTGTCCAGTTTATGGCGTTCCTACTATGGTGTTTTAGACCCGTGATTTGCAGAATTTTTTTTTTTAATTTCAACACATGTTGCATCAAAAAATGAGATCAAGTCTTCAATTGAGCCAATGGCTGATCCTAGCAGTCGGCTGACAGCTCAGCCGAGTAGTGAACATTTTCTTCCTTTGATCTAGACTAAAAAACGCGTCATAAGTTTGCTGAAACAAAAGTGGTAAGCAAACTTTTATGCAAATTTTTTTAACAAACCTTGAGTCAGATTTATGTTGCTGCTGGTGGAGACCCGGCTTAAGTCTACGTTTTGTTCCTTATACGTTATACGCCATATATGTTTTTAGACATATGTATATGGGACATTAAACTTCCCTAAAATATTTTTCCACCAACGATATCACGATAAGTTCCAGCAACCACAGCGATTCTTGGGGTATTGTAACAAGTCGATGGGTATCTCATACACGAGGTTCTTAATGTTTGTTTGTTTGTTGACTTTTAATTTATTTATTTTTATTTATTTACTATTATTGTTAAAGTTAATTGTTATAATTAAAGTTAACCTATTTATGCAACCCGACGTTCAAACATTAACACCCTGTATTTCGGATTCAAAGCTTTGAGAAGGATTCCAAAGTAATGTATCAAAAAACGAGAAATTCATGTTCACAAAAATTCTTTAATCTAGAACTGTTTTGTACACAGGAATCATATCGGTTAATTGAAAAACTCTAAAATTATCATATTTGTCTTTTGAACAATAAGTTAATGTGAGAAGCATTCCAAATGAAACTGGAAACTAAATACAGTTATAAATTGAATTATTTAACATATTTCCAATATTTAATGAAAAACTGAACCAAGAAAGAACCTGTGGATAAAAATAGCTTTATGTTGGGAAAATTTTTTTCAAATAAATGCATTATTAATATCATGAACAGCATTCGAAATGTCCCCCATTTTGCGAATAAAGCGACAGGTTCCATGGATCCATCTATTTATATTGGCAAACAACCCCATTGATCAAACCCTAATGTACGTGTGTATGAATCTTATTTGCCACAAATCTTCAGCTGCTGCAAGACAAGACATGAATACACTTGGAACACTGAATACTTCAAATCAGAAAAATGTACCAAATCCGCAGAGAAATAACCCCTATCTGGTAAGAAGTTGTGATAGAAAGCTTGGAATCCCTAGCGTCGAAATCCAAGAAACGTTGAATCCTTGAAAATATGGCTTAAGGGGATAATAAAGTGAGATTTCACCATTTGGAATGGGGGTTATATTAAGAATATCAAGGCATGCATCATTCGAAACTTTATTCCACGATAGATGCATACACTTTAGATCGAAAGATGGAAAACAACAAGAGTCACTTCTAGATAATTTTTATTTTAGGTTTAGTTTGAAGTAGTTTTATGGTTTTTGATCTGGATTAAAGTACATTTCAGCATACTTGCAGATACCAAAAAAAAAAAAAAAAAAAAAAAAAATTCAGATATTTACATTAGCCACAAGCTACCCCGTTAACTTTAAAGAAGAAATATATATGATGGCAACGCATTATTTAATATTTTCTGTTACATTTACTCCCTGAACTTTCCGCAAACATTTCAGAACAAATTTATTTAAATTACTCATAAAACATTCAAAAGTTTTATAAATTGATTGTGATTCCTTGAACCCTGATCACCTCATTATAACATAGTTTATGGTTACAATTGTTTTTTTGAGAGTATATTATATGACGGTGGTCGAAAAGTAATGCAGAACAACATTTTTTTGATGAATTTTATAATAGGTAACAATAATAATTATCGCACACACCACAGGTTTTAATCGACTTATGAACCAAGTCTTTAGACACATTCCACCCATCGGAAAACCAAATTGAGTCCACCTTGTTCAAAGAACTCAGTTTCTTGGTACTGAACTCATCCGAACCAAAGCATGTGCCTCCTATGCATTTTCTCAATTTCTCAATTTCTCAATTGCTTCACGAACTATAGCCACGGCATGGGAACGAGAATTTTGGTAAAGAATTTCTGACATTTGTAGCGTTTCTGTTAGAACACCATCGCAAAAACTCCAGAACATTGCATTAAATGCAAGATGTATTTTATATCGTGGCCCTTGTAGCAATTCAGCAAATTACGAAATCTGTAAAAGAGTTGATTGAGGAACACTATAAGTGTGATCAATTATATCTTCTAAACTATCAATTAGATTTGTTCCTCAGCAGTTACAGCGAATCAGCAATGTTAAGAAAAAGGCACTTGCAGTAAAAATGCTCAGAGTGATGCATTTACTTGTAGTTGGCACCTGACAAACACCACCGTCCATCTCTCTAAGCTGAATCAAAGTCTTGTCGTCAAGCGACCATACACAAGAGGATTTTGTGATGTATCAAGTTATCTCGGTTACATCCATTGCTTTAATAGGCGACGACAGGGACAACAAGATCTGTTATCAAGTCTAATAAATTTGAAACTTTGGTTTACTTTTTTTGGGAATAAAGCTCATGTTTTGATCAAGTATATATTTAACAACGGCCAAGGCTAGAAATTGTCGTATAAGGGTTAGGAATGCATTTCAGGCTGAAGACATTATTGGTGGAGAAATCGTGGTCATGGCAGACATAGACGAAACAACGTGACATCTGCCCAGAAACAATCATGCATGTATACAACCTCAGAAACCGCGGTTTGGATAGCCAATCCAGAAACCGAACCAATTAAGTTAACAACAAGAATGCCAGAACTGACCATCAACTTCAAGAATCGACCAAGAATCGAAAACGTAAACATCGCAGATACATATGAAATGCAGTAACAAGGAACCAAAAACCACTTTTAAATTATAGTCATGAAACATTGATCATTTCACTGCAATTGAAAACAACTCTTAAAAAATCAGAATGTCCAAAATAAAAGACGAATTAATACAGTCTAACTCAACTTTTAGCTAGAAACAGGATGTATCATTTGTTTATCACAAACTAAATTCATAAACCAGAAACAGAAGTTCTCTACTGAAGATGCAAGGATTTGTAAACAGTTATAAATTAAACACAAAACATTTAAATTTAAATGTATACATACTTAATAAAACTAAAATTCAATAGAGGAGGTCTACATTACAAAACGACGCTTGTGCCATGCATGAGCGCCTCTAGTGGCCAAATTTTCTGGGGGGACAGCCCAACGTCGTCCATATAGCATTTGCATTGATTTTGCACTTTTAGGAACGGATTTTTGTGATATTTGCATGGGAAATTTATCGTAAATTTTTAAAATTTGAGAGTGGAAATTCCACTTTGAGAACGTGTAGGCCACGTGCAAAATGAGGTTTTATTTGAATGTCACCACGTGTTTCACTTCCATACATACAATAAATTTCTTTCTTATATTGGAGTTTTTAGTGACACTGTGGTATGAAATCTTGAAATTAACGTTCCTAAAGTTGTTTTTACAACATAGAACACAACAATTCCTCTTCATAATGTTTAAAAACCCTTTTGGAGAGCGAAGAAAACACATGTAACTCAATGGCACGTTTTTGGCCTGTCCTTCCAGGAAACGCCCTAAAACTACCACAGAGAGCGCTAAATGTAATGTAGACCTCCTCTATTGTGTTCGTTTCAAATCATGGAATCTCACGTGGAATCCATTAAGATTACATTTCACAACAAAATTCCAATAATAGTAAAAAAAAGTGTATCCTATATGACAATTTAATTGGTGAATTATCAACTTTTTGTATTTGAAGAAGATACAAAACTCCATTTAATTTGTTATAGGTGACTTAGCTCTTTGTCATATTTGCTCTTCTCTCTGAGCAATAAACAATGGATTGAATAGTTTGGCATTCGACAGTTTTCAATTTTATGGTTATTATACCATTAATGCGTCCTCTGTTGCGTGAGAATGCTAAGCAACACCATCGTGGTCGCAATTGGAGCACAATAATATATTACATCTCTGGTTTGTGATATTTAGGAAAATGAATGTTGGAAATGATCAGTGAGTGCTTTCAAGAATGGAAAGGGAGGGGGATGCAAAATAGAGGATATACATGCAGGGTGGACAAAAAGTCGCCGCCACTTCACTTATTTTTCTTAAATGTTATGAACATTCTGTTATTGTTATTATTGTTTTTATTATTGTTATTGCCATTGATATTGTTATATTTTACCTAAGGAAATTTTTTGATGGACATCCCCATAATAACTTGTGACCCATAATTCTTAGGACAAAATGTCAAATTAGGAAAAGGAAGAGAATGGTCTGTTGCTATTGAATCATCTTCACATGTACGTAAGTGTAGGACGCTTCACTGCAGTACAGCACTGTGTTACAGAATAGCTACCATTTGACTTTCCCTCAGTTCCAAAAACATTGTAACAAGTTTAAATAATTGCCAATTAAGACGAAAACAGATGATTTCGTACAAACATACCATTCTCTTACTTTTCCTAATTTGACATTTTTTCCTAAGTGTTACGGGTCACAAGTTATTGTGTGGATTTCCGTGCACAAATGGTCGTAGTTCACATCTAACAACATCAGTAGATAATGTCCGATTTCTAGCAATTTCCCGACACGGACAAAAAATTCCAGCATAAACTTGTTTTTAACAGGAATTTCAAAAATAATTTGCTACTTGTCCGAGATGAAATTCACTGACTTTTACTTTGTTCAAGGCTACAAGAACCCTGTAATATGGATCCAGCCAAATTAATGCTCCCACATCAAGTGGCTAAGAAATAAGCTCTTGCAAAGTAAAGATCTGGGGGAAAAAATAACACGGTTAAGAGTTTGATGCCGTTTAAATCAAGTTAGGAATTTGTCACCAGAACAAGTAAGAAAAAATTGATTAAGCTTGTTGTCATATGTCAAATGCAGCATTATACAAATGAGGTCGATTAGTAAGAGCATTCTTAGAACTAGGCATGGAAGGAAAATTTCAATTAGAGACGCCAGCTCGTGGCCCATGCATGACACAAGGACCCGTAAAATTAATTTCACCTAATAAAAATGCATCGATAAATCGATCCACAGCAGGGGTTGTAAGCGATTCAGTTGCAACAGTTGCATTTGATGTCGGCGAGCGAAGCTTAAGCCTCGAGAATAGGGTGACGCAGATGGTAAAAAAAGCAGATTTTGAGAACCTTAAAAGACCGCTGACCCGATCGTAAACATAGGACCGAGGTTTAAACTAAACTTCCGTTAAACTGTGTCATATTTACTAAACGTTCAAGGTTTTGGCAGCTGCTACAGCTCTCAAGCTTCCTGTTGTGCGAATATGTTATTCCGAAACTTTAAAAGCAATGTAATTAAATTCCACCCTGATTGAAAATGTACTGTGGAGATCGAGGTCGGAATTAAAACACGAATTTCATCAGGTTTTTTCAATTTTTTGAAATTCATAGAACAAAACATGACATTACAATTGTCAAGGCACACAGATTAATGGGCTAAAAATTCCACGACTTTATACCAAAAGTTTGTATTTTAACAAATTTTGTATTTTTTTAAAGATCAAAAATCATGTGCTCTTTGATGAACAATTCTAACGCTTACGACTGATAAATAGTACAGGAAAATGAAACGAATAGTTCGAACATTTCCAGTCACAAGTCCCAAACGTATACTTGAATTTTTAAACTTGAATTTTTAAAACCTCAGGAAAGTCGGAAATGATGCCTAACTTTGTGTTAAACACCAATTTTATGCTGGAATTTTCCTTCGAGGCCAGGAAATATCGGTCAATCAGAAAAGTCTGTAAGAAAAGACTGCATGGTCTTTGGAAATTTATAGGATGGGCCTTTGTATGTTTCTGGACACCCTAATTCAAAAAAAAAAAATTAAGTGCATCTATGAGAGCAAGGAGAGGGCCTGGACTAAACTGGACACCATGTGGTTAGTGGGTAGGAAGTAACAGAAATTACAATCTCACTTTCCATACTGCATGTTAATATTGTTAATTAAATTCTGGGCTGATCCTATTTGGGCCTAACATCTATGATCAAATTTTGCTTGCAAAGCAAATAATGCTCAACTTTGATATAAAATAACATATTGTGAGCCCCTTTATAGCAGCACATGAATCTAAAGGCGCATCTCCACCAAGACGTGCATTGTACGTGCATACGCGTTTTTACAAACATATGCAAAAAAGTTTGCCCTCCGGGTTTGTTTTAGCTGCCATTTTGTAGACATCAAAATTTTACAGCTATATATCATGGTCGATAGATACTACTTGTCTTTCAACTCCTCCGTTTTTTAATGGGGAAAGCGAAGTAGGGACACCTGCTCGCACTAGGAGGCGCTGCAGTCATCGGTGGATCGACTTGTTCATTCATTACATGATAATCCCATTGCACTAGGCGCCACCTAGTGCGAGCAGGTGTCCCTAACTCGGTTTTTAGTGCGAGTTGGAAGACTATAGTACAAATCGACCATGGCTATAGACATTTAAAATGTGTTTAATTTGATATTTACAAAATGGCGGCTGAAACAAACCCGGAGGGCAAATTTTTTTGCATATGTTTGTAAAAACGTTCATGTATACGTACAATGTACATCTTGGTGGAGACGCGCCTTTAGAGGTTTGAACAAATGACCATACTGACTATATATACTCAATATTTTCTCATTAAAGATTTTTAATAATTATATGAACACATTTGCATATCTAGAACCTGTCAAGAAAATTTAATAATAACTCACATTTGACATTTTCATTTCACAAATAGCTTCCTAAATGCATTATTTATAAGGAATGGTTTTAGAAATTGTAATATTACAGATTTACGTTGAGTATTTTTAATGTACAGTGTATACCGTAAGTAGCAATGTGGAAATTCAGTCGCTGAAGTGACTTTTGTGTAAAGTTCCTATCCCAAATCATCTGAATGGCTATTGTTGGCTGCCTTTCTAGCTGTCAAAACAGCTTTACGCCAGATTTCAATAAAACAATATAACAGAGCAATGCCAAGTAGCAATGTTAATTAAATTAAAATCTCCATACATAAACGCATTATTCGCATAGGTTAAATATATACAGTGTTGTCACAGCTCGTTTTCACGAATGACACGCTGCATCCCATGACGACGCTAAACAGACGAGATTAATTTTCAGAATATTTAATTACGACCATTTCGTATTTAGTCATGAGCAATTAGCTTATGAATTCCGACACTTGGCAATTTGCGAAGATCATGGCGTCACCTTCTCCTGTTGTGACATTTTATTTCAAAGGCTAAGTATCAAGTTATCCTTTCGGAAACCTCTTCACGATTACAGATTGTAAGTGGGGATTCATATGTAAGACACAGGCGACTTACAATATAACACCAACGCCCTACCGCTGCATGTGCTTTGACATGTTTGTTATTTGTCAAAACACATTGCTAATTTAATTGCGTTACAAAATCTCCGGTATCATCGTTTATAGTTACATGAAATGAGCTAAAGTTAAAATGAGCTGAAATTTGCATGACGTCCTTATTGAGAATAGGATGTCGTCTGCCCTTTAATTCTTTGTATAAGGGTCTAATCGAATTTCCGCCATCTTGGATGTTTTTAGCTACAGCGTGTAGCAATTAAAAGCAAACATTTATTGGGTAAACGGACTTAGACCATTACAATTTTTCAGAAAACGGTTTTTACCTAATGGCGCAAACTATCATCTCAGTATCCCTCAAATCTATTGCAACCGGATTCAACATATTAATAGCAGGACTCTACATCCACTATAAACTTACAAACCCCTTCGGAGAAATTAACTCCTTCTTTGATGTATACACCAACGCGCATCAGAAACTATTTCAGCAAATCAATATACAACTTGGATGAACAATATAGTATCATATTCTTTGATGTTGCTTTTATAATACCGTAAAATATGGATACTTTGAGACAGTGGGGAGTAACATTGGGCCACATAGTTTTTCCCAAGAAGTGACCAAAACTTGATTTTCTGCAATTTTAATAAATTCCTTCTGTATTTTCTTATTATTTAACTCGAAAGTAGAGACCTAGAGATTTTTTTCGCGGGGAATGGTTTAAATCCCCTGATAATAATATTCAAGTTGTGATTATGTCAAATCCATACATGGACATTAAATGCTATATAAAGCTGTACATGTTTTCAGAGAGTAAAAATGATGCAATTTTCGGAAAGAGGAGGGTTGATTGACTATTTGACCAGGTCAATTTCGGATAATAATTTGTAAGCACTTTTTTAGAAATCCAAAAAAACATCAAAAACTAGCCCAAAGTATCCACATTTTACGGTATCAAAAATCTTCATGCTAATGGGCCTGCAATTGAGACTGCAACTGCAGACCGATGTTAATGGCGTCAATGTAGAATACAATCGATACAGGATAAAGCTGGAGATCCCATTCATTTTTATTGTCCCCATATTTAACTAGGTTTGGACGAGTCATACTCCTGTTTTCCAAGTAAAGCTTAACTTTTATGACGGTTTCGGGCTTATTTTAATGGGTGGCACACGTCTCATTCTAGAAAAAAAAATATGAGCAGCTAATTTGCGGTGCCATACTGCAAGTCCTGTCATCAAACACTGCAGTCATTTAGAAACCAGACATTTACTGCAAGGTTAGGAGAATTCTAGTTAATTATGGTGCACATAAACCCCCTTTTCCACCATGCGTTTTACGCCTTTGACGCAGGTGTCACATGCAGCAAGCCTTTATTTCAAGAAATGTTGTTATATATGAACTATAAATTAAAACGTCGTCACGAAACATGAGATTAGACAAATCTTCGCCCATACAAAAAATGACTATCAGAATTCTTCAGAATTCAGCGACCTAAATCTCTGCAGAAAAGTATGTTTCAGAATTATAGTGGCGAAGAGTCATTCCTGCAGTATTATGCAGAATCTATTTTTTTTAAATAGTTAACAAAGGGAAGCGAACTCGGAAACCAAACAAACTCTTTTACCCACTCGGCCAACCGTACTACTTGGAAGTGAAGCATTAGAAAAGGGAGTTATGGTTAGCTGATAATGGGACATTATTACCACTAAGATTATAAATGCTCATATTTATTAACTAGTATGTGATGTGAATATGATTATAGGGGTTTATTAGTTTGGAGGGGTTTTAGTTTGGAGGGGTTATAAGTTTGGAGGGGTTATTATTAGTTTGGAGGGGTTTTAAGTTTGGAGGAGTTATTAGTTTGGATGGGTTATTAGTTAGGAGGGGTTATTAGTTTGGAGGGGTTATTAGTTTGGAGGGGTCAGTAGTTTGGAGGGGTTATAAGTTTGGAAGGGTTATAAGTTTGGAGAGGTTATAAGTTTGGAGGGGTGTTTAGTATGGAGGGGTTATTAGTTTTTTAAATAATGGTGTCTAGAAAATTTGTGCGAACATACAAAGGTCCATCCTATAAATTTCCAAGCACCCGCATCACTACCAAATCTACGATATTTTAAATTTCATGACCTCGAAGGAAAATTCCAGCATAAAATAGGTGTTTAACATAAAGTTAGGCTTAATTCCCGACATTCCAGAGGTTTTAAAAATTAAAGTAAATTTGGGACTGGGGACACATTTTATCCGATGCCCATATCCCCTCTTGAGTACGTCCTTTTCGAAAGGCCCCTCAGTGGAGAGTTGGAAAACACGCATAGGCCTTCCATAAATGTATAATTGGATTCTTAATCCATTCTTCATCTTATGTAGACTATCTATGTATATGTATAATATATATTACTTTAAGTTGCAAGAATTTTCCATGAATGCAGAATAGCTATTTAAATTTACATTGATGGGTTCATTACTAAACCCATGTCAAAGATATTAGTTCTTAGAAACCAAAACATACTTGATCTCCAAGAGTAAATGCTACAATATATTCCATGTCCATGCAACGAAGTATTCTTGTCATATCGTCACTCAGATCAATACCTGATGCAATTTCTGCACTCGTTTCCGAAATATCTCAGCCAGAAATAGTACACATGGATCTATAGAAAACATGATATTTGTAGTATGATGCAGTATGATGTTTTATTGCAACCAGACACCAATATAGCTGGCCTTGCTTAAAAGCACTCACTTTCTATGCGGCATGTGATACTACGATGGTCATCCGAACGGAACGAATAAAATTGACATAATCTGAACCGAGAAACAATATCCTGCATCAAATAAACTGAGGATTATCGATGACTTCCATGAAATCTGTGAAACTAATGGTATGAATGCTTTAATCTAAAGGGGTGATGATATACAGTACTAAAATCAATACCCGCAACGACAAAACTTTTCCCAAAGTCTCTCCGTAGACCTTTATTATACAAAGTTATTCAGTATACATGTCCGTTAGGTATTTTCATTTCAATTATGTACATCTTGATTTCCTTGAAGAAACTATGTTATTGGAAGATCAGCTTAAGAGTATTTTAGCTACTTAATGTATGGTGATCAGTGACCTTCAAACTTCTAAAACCGGTAGAACCCTGAACTTTAAATGTGTTTTTGGAACCCTATAGTATATACTAGTAGAAAAACGTTTTTAAATGAAATTTCACGATTGAATTGAATTTTGATTAAAATTAAATCAAGATCAGCAAACGGGAACTTGCTCACAAATGAATGCTTATACCCTTGGCACACTTGCCTCTTAACTTCTCGATCCAACCAGGAATTCTCTGTTCAACTACTTTAACAACGATGTCAATTTCGTCATGTCTGTTGAACA
>JAQGBW010004030.1:0-14737 GCA_034698625.1 Julus scanicus | reverse complement strand
TTAATCTATTTTTGTTTGGCTGTGAGTGTGTTTTAAAATTTCACCCATTGAAAGTGATAGGTACTATACCCCCTTAATTGGCAATAAACTCAGAAAAGTACTACTCTTTTAGGCAATCTTAACTGGCAATCGTGTTTGCGTAAAAATTAACAACTTGTGATGAATGAATGACCGAGTTGATAAGGTTGCAGTGATGAGTTTTCCAAAATGACGGGTGATTACAAGTTTGCGACCAAAAAATTGCCAAAAACAGGGGTCTTAACAGTTTATTACCACTTTTTATATACAATTGATATGCATGGCAGGATCTTGCTTGATCCCACTGAATCCACTAATCGCTGTATGTCAAGGCCGTATATATATATATATATGGGGGATCATGGGGATATATCTTCACCCCCCTCCCGAAATCAAAGAAATGTTACGAATTTCAACCCGAAACGTGCAAAATATATAAAGGGGGAATTGCACTTTTGCATTAAAAGTGCGATTGTTTAATGGATTTTTCTAAGGTAAAAGACTCAATTTTTCTTTGGTAAAAACTCAATTTTTCTTTGGTAAAAAACGCAATTTTTGTATGGTCAAAATTAAAAATTTCTTTGGTAAAAACTCAACTTTTCAATTGTAAAAAAGCAAAATTTCTTTGGTAAAAACTCAATTGTTCTATTGTGAAAAAGCAAATTTTCTTTGGTAAAAACGCATTTTTTCTATGGTCAAAATTAAAATTTTCTAAGGTAAATTACGGCCTTGCTGCATGTCCACTTGGTACACTAAGAGTTTTGTAAAGGCACATGAAAATCGCAAACGATGCAAAAATGATGTTGAAAATTTGGTAAAATTAGGTTCCCCCACAAATTAACGAAAATGACCAGTCCCGTATTGCGTAGGCTCACAGCAGTGTTTTTCGACCGGAGTGCCGCAACGTACGAGCGAGCCGCAAAAGGTCTCTCGGTGTGCCGCATAAGCGTGTCTGAAAGTTGAAAATTTAACTTTTAAACACTAATTGTAAATAATAAACATTAAAAATGTTCATCTGAGAACAAAATTAGTGAAAATTAGCCTCTCGTTAGAAAAGATGGCTTCCTGTCGTGTGTGCCGCAGGAATTGAAGCGCAAATTTCTGTGCCGTGAGCAGAAAAAGGTTGACAAGCAGTGGTAAACAGCATTGTGTAAGACAAAGTTTGACTTTGTTATTTTTGTATCCATCAGCAATATACTCAAAATGGGAGGTTCGGCCGTAGACGCTGCGATAGCCACTCTGCTGTCGGTCGGGGTTGCGAACGCGCACAGCATGGGAATTGGAGGCGGTTTCATGATGACCATATACAAGAGGTAAGAATGACGGTTTTTTTGGGTCTCAATTGATATTTAAATTCGGCTCTCTCGAGTGTAACATCTTTGTTTTTTTGTTTTTTAGGGACAGCGGCATGTCTGAAGTTATCGATGCGCGGGAGGTTGCTCCCGGATTGGCCACGGAGAACATGTTTCAGGGAAATCTCAATCTAACGCTTAGAGGTAAGGACCATATAGTATCAGGGTTCCCCCAGACCTGGAAAACCTGAAATAGTCAGGGAAGTTGGAAAGAACCTGGAAAAATCAGGGAAAAGTCAGGGAAGATGTAATATTGGGAGAAAAGTCAGGGAAATTTACTTTAAAAATAGTTGAACTTTTAAACCAGTGAATTGTGCTGGACCAAAGTGCTGAACTTTGGACCATGTGGACAGAATGAGGGAAAATTCGTTAGTCTTCATAAGTTTTCTACTAGTGATGGTAATTTTTACATCTGGATGTTATATTTCGGCCTTTTTTGAACGGGATTAAAAATCCAATTTCCTGTGGTAAAAATGCAAGTTTTCTTCAGCAAAAATAGAATAAAAATCCGATTTTCCTGCTGAAAAATTGCATTTTTCGGGAATAAAAATCTGATTTTCCTATAAAGTAAAAAACTGATTAATCTGTGGTAAAAATACAAATTTTCTGAGGCAAAATTGCATTTTTCGAGAATAAAAATCCGATTTTCCTGCAGTAAAAACCTGACTTTTCTGTGGTAAAAATGCAAATTTTCTGGAATAAAAATCCGAGTTTTCTGTGGTAAAAATGCAAATTTTCTGCTGATAAATTTCATTTTTCGGGAATACAAATCCGATTTTCCTAATGTAAAAACTAATTTTTCTCCAGTAAAAATACTAGTTTTCTGAAGTTTGAGCTGGTCAGGGAAAAAAATTTTAAAACCTGGAAAAGTCAGGGAAGTTGAATATTTTATTTTTGGGGGAACCCTGAATTATTTTTCATTTTCCAAATACGATCCGATTGCTAAACATCCAGAAACGGGTAAATGCAACTCTCTCGTTTCAGGCGGGTTGTCGGTGGCCGTTCCGGGAGAAATGGGAGGATACTGGGAGGCCCACCAGCGGCACGGCAAGCTACGGTGGAGCGAACTATTTCAACCGGCGATAATGATGTGCCGGGAAGGCCACCGGATCGGATTCCACATGGCCAACGCTTTGCGAGTGACCAGGGAGAACATCTTGACCGAGCCCACGATGAGGTATTTCGAGGCTTCCGTGCGTTGTATTTAATCTTTTAATTCTTGTGACTCCTGTAATTTGTGTTTGTTACCAAGGAGCATCTATGTCGATCGGCAGACCGGAGACGTGATGCGGGAGAACGACATTGTGCTCAGGCCCACCCTGGGGGACACTTTGGAAACCATCGCGCAGAAGGGTGCTGCGGTCCTCTACACCGGAGATCTCGCCCAGCAGCTGGTGGAGGACATCAAGAATTCAGGTGACGATGCTCGGGAGGTTTTGCGGTGATACGGGATGTTCGAGGGGTGAGTAGTAAATCCATTCGGCTGACTGCTTCCTTCCCGCAATACAAATTCCAGGAGGCATCATCAGTTTGGAGGATTTGGCCAACTACAGGCCGCTGGTGAAAGAGCCGATTGCGGTGACGTTCAAGAACGGTTTGACCATGTACAACGTCCCTCCGCCCGGCAGCGGATCGCTCATGGCCATGATCCTGAACATCATGGACGGCTACCATCTGCGCGGCACGACGACCAGCGAGGAAAGCGTGCTGCTTTATCACCGCTTCATCGAAGCCTGCAAGTTCACGTACGCCAGGAGGACCGAGCTGGGAGATCAGCACTTTGTGGAAATCGGCGAGGTACTAGCGGGAATAATTTCTGCGCTGGATTTTAAAACGCTGGTCTTGACATCCGGCTCTCGATGCTTTTAGCTGCTGAAGAACTTGACTTCGAAGGAGTATGCTCAGTCGATAAGGGAACAGATAGCCGATAATACAACTTTCGAGCAGGACTACTACGGCGCCGTATTGTATCAGCCGGACGATTTTGGCACCGCTCACGTGGCCGTTGTGGCACCCAACGGCGATGCGGTCTCCGTGACAAGCAGCATCAATCAGTAGTAAGTAACCTTGGCATACCTCAAAGGGGCGTAAAGTTCGAGATTCGAAAACTCCGTGATTTAAGAAAGGCAGCAGGGAAGGATTAATTATTAAATTTTTGTTTGTAAAGTTTCGGGGCGAAGATCTGCTCTCCTTCGACGGGAATCATCCTGAACAACGTGATGGGCGACTTCTCGGCTCCCAACATCACCAACTACTTCGGGCTGCCGCCGTCGCCGTCCAACTTCATCCGGCCCGGCAAGCGCCCTCTCTCATCCATGTGTCCAGCCATATTTGTGGACCAGTTGGGAGATGTCGAACTGGTGATCGGGGCGGCCGGCGGCACGAGGATCACATCCGGATCGTCTCTGGTAGGTTTAAGATCTCTTCCGGGGTTTTGGAATGCTATCCTCGGTGGTGGGGTGAGGATAGTCGGCGCGTAGGGTAAAACACCCAAATTTGCGACTCCCTCCCCTGCTTTTAATACTTTAGGCGCTTCTAGGCACCGCACTATACTCCTCTCCTGGACTTCTGCGCATCTTCACCGACGGTAGCAAGTCTGCGAACGGGTTGAGGCGGCCTTTGTCGCTTACAACGTTGATGGCGAGGTCCACACCAAGAGACTGAAACTTGCCTTCTACTGCTCGGCTGCCCAGTCCGAGTCCTTAGCGATACTGCGTGCGTGCGTCGGAGTGGGCGGTGGCACGTCGCACGTGTTTCAGTCTTCAGCGACTCCAGGAGAACTCTGGATGCCATACGTGACCGGTCATCGACGAACCCATTTGTTACTGCCATCCACACTACCTTCTCGCACGCCATTCCACTTGGACTCGGCGCATCGTTTCAAAGCCATCAAAGCGCAACAAAGCCAACGTTGGGATATCTGGAAACGAACGGGCCGATGCTCCAGCTCGGGAGGTTGCCCTTCTTCGGACAGCCCCGGTTTGCGACCTTATCCCGCCCAGTTTCGTCGCATCCAATCTTCGCAGTGGCAACTCTTCGAAACCGCGGCGCAGACCTCCCGAAAGCAGGGGAAGTTTCACGTCTCCTTTCACCGCCCTGCCATCGCCGCTGATTGGCGCCTGGAGCGGCTGTTCCCCCTGTCCATTCCTCGCCTCGCTACGCCGCTGGCTATCCGGAAAAATGTCCGCTAGTCCAGGATTCCCAAAGTATTTTCACCTTGTTTCGAGAAGGATGAAGCTCGGGACTTTAGGTTAATTTATTGAAAGATTGTAGCTCATCATTATTGTTCGATATAATTTCAGGTCGCAATTAGGAACCTGTGGTTAAACGAAGACATCAAAATGGCCATCGATCGGCGCCGGGTCCACCATCAGCTGTTTCCGCATCAGCTTCTCTACGAAAAGGATTTCGACGAGGTAACTGATATATCTATAAAAAGCCGTATCCGATTCGGAGTTGACCGTAGCTTTTTTTTAAAATTATCGTTTGTTACGATCTGTCGCTTTTTTTTTCACTTCCCGTAGATGTATTTATTCAATTTTTTTTTTCATTTCCATTTATAGTTGTCTCGCATGGCCGCATTTATTTTGTTTTGCAGCGTTACGGGCATGTTCCGGAGATTCGTAAGAACCTGGCTCGTGATATTCCCGATCGGTGCGGACTCTTTTTTTGAAATTTTTTATTTTACAGGAACACCTGAAGAGCCTGGAGCAGCTGGGCCACGTGTGCAAAATGTACGACACGGGAGGACCGATCGTGGTGGCCATATCCAGGGACGACGAATGCCGGCTCCACGCCTATTCGGACGCTCGAAAAGGCGGCGGCACGGCCGGCTTCTAATAAAACCACCCGGCTCGAACCATCCGCGTATTCCTAAATGTCAAAACCGACAACGTGTGTGTCGCTACGGCGCAGTCGGCATAAAAAAAACGTAGCCGCGACTCTTTTGAGGGCTAGTACATCGTAATTGGCGTATTTTTTTTTTGTTTTTTTGGCATTTAGGAATCCACCGATTGTTCGAACGCAAATGTAGGAAGTCTCTTTCCTCTCTTAATTCTCGCTGCTAATAATTCATCACTTTTGAAGTAGAAAGTCGGAGGGAAGAGCGCATCGAAGCTGCTGTGATTTCTAGGAGAGTAGATCTCGGACGTGACAGGGCTCTGTACAGTTTTCTTAAAACAAACAAACAGAAAACGAGGTTTTTTCTCGTCTGCCGGTCTTCCGCCATGACACCCGTGAGCGCGGACAGACGAGCGGATGGAGAAAAGTTCGTTTTAAGGCGAATTTTATAAGATTTCTATAATCCGTTGTAAATAATTTGTTCGTCTCGTCGTCTAGGAAAGGTCCGAACCTCGCCTCGGAAAAACAAAAACACTTTTTGTTTTCGTATAGGACCGATACGTTTTTTTGTCCGGGTTTTAACGTTTTGTCGCTTCCGTGTTTCGGGATAGATTCTGGCAGCGGTCTTCAAAACGTTTTGTTGTTTTGAAACCCCGGTATGTGATATATGACGAAATTGTGTGAATTTGTCTAAACAAATGTGCAAATTTGTATAACATATTTTGCAAATTTGTCTAAAAAAGTGTGCAATTTGGCTAAAAAGTTGAGCAAATTTGTCTGAAAAAGTGTGCGAACTGGTCTAAACAAATGTGCAAATTTATCTATAAAAAGTTGTGCAAATTTGCTAAAAAAAAGTGCAAATTTGTATAAAAAGTTGTGCAAATTTGTCTGAAAAAGTGTGCACATTTTTCTAAAATAGTGTGCAACTTTGTCTAAAAAGTGTGCAAATTTGTGTAAAAAATTGTACAAATTTGTATAAAAAAGTGTGCACATTTGTCTGAAAAAGTGTGCAAATTTGTCTAAAATAGTGTGCAACTTACTATAGAAAATTGTACAAATTTGGATAAAAAGTTGTGCATATTTGTCTGAAAATGTGTGCAAATTTGTCTAAAAAGTGTGCGAATTTGTTTTAAAAGTGTGCACATTTGCCTAAAATAGTTTGCAAATTTGCAAGTTTGTGCAAATTTGTATAAAAAAAATCTTCCAAATCTATCATAAAAATGTTTGAATACCGCTGCGGGAATATAGAAAAAATGTTTTTATTAATTTGATTATATTTCAATCGTGGATTACGAATAAGAGCGTTATCAGAAAAGTCAGTTAAGCTCTTTATCCGCTTTTTTCTTCTGCCGAAAAGTTTTAGGCAATATCATGTTATCGCCTGCTAAAAAGGGTTCCCCCGCAAAATCATCACCACAACTTGATTTTTTTGAGGAAATATTTATCACAATTGGCATTAATTTAATGTTATTAATTTATAGCCATTTTATAAAGAAAAATAATTCGGATCTCGAACTTTTCGTTTCACTAACATGGTTGAGGAACGGATTAAGTTCGTAAACCGAGGTTCCACTGTATTTCATTTAACAGAGTGATCGGGAATGTATTGTTTTCATAAAATCCAATTCTAAATTTAATCGATGAGGTTTAATTTTAACACGAGTGGCTATTTTTTTTATTATAAATAAGTGGTGAAATATCAAGGTAAATAATTTGTATTTTATTTTAGGGGGAACCCAGCGCCTTTTTGCTTCACTTTCGCCTTATTATTCATATCGAAAACATGTCACTAGACTCGTATTTTACCTCCCAAATTTTTTAATAGGATGGTATAAATCAAATGATAGAGATACTAACTAATGATCAAAAATAAGGAGCGTTGGCGCAAATTGTGGTATAAAAATCTTAAGCGAGATTTTTGATTAATTTTCCAGCGCCAGCTTTTAATCGTGTTGTATTTTTATGCGAATGCCTCAAAAGCGTGCATATTTTATATTAAAGCTCATTTTAATTGCGAAAATTTTGTTTGTTTCCTCACATTTTTTGGGAAAATTTCTCGCCGAGGAATATATTTAAAATGAGATAAGTGGTGAGTAACATCAAGGGCATTGAACCGAATTCTGATCGTGTTTTTTATTTCTAGGTTTTATTATTGCATATAGGACCTGAGCCCTAGGAAACCGAGGAATAAGTATTGAAACCGCACGGATTACTGCCCAATTTGTTGAATGAAAATTGATATTAGTTTACGTAACCGTTAAGGGGTTAAAAAATATTATTTACCGTGTCGTTGCAGTTTCCGGATCGTTCATGGTGTCCCAAATTATATTTCGGTGAAGGTAGGCGTGTTAAAAACGTTATAAAAACTTATTTAAAAAAAAAAAATGCAATTATTTCTTGATAACTAATATACATAAATACGTTTGAGTTAAGTTTAATAAGTGTGTTAATTTAATCCATAGCACTGTAAAAAAAAAAAATTTTTTATGGAGAACAGAAAAAGGTGTTATAATTTGTTGCAAATATAAACCTTTTTTTTTGGTATTACGGAAGAGCATGAAATTAAGGTGTTTCAGAGTACCTTTCATCTGACTCATGAAAAAGAATATTATTATTATACCTTTACCTTATGCATTCATGCCAAGTCAAGAAATTGAGACATATGTACTTTATTCAAATGAAATTTTGTTAACAAATAGAAATACTAATTACATCAACGGCAATTGAAAAATCCGCATCCTTTATCCATCATTTCTGAAAAATCATTCAACAAATGTAATCACTTCAGTCAAAAACAGTTGCGGAATTAACAATAAACAAAATTCTGAAAGGAATAATTATTCAATTCCTAAATGGAATGGAAGCACGTGCTAAAATTTCTGAATGGAATGCTTGCACATGCTCAAGTTCCTAAATGGAATGCAAGCACATGCTTTTATTACTTTGGGGGCCTTATTACTGTTCCATCTGCCTTAATGCCTTAAAAGCGTGCATATTTTATGTTAAAGCTCGTTTTAATTGCGAAACTTTTGTTTGTTTCCTGCCATTTTCTGGGAAAATTAGGAGCGAAGGATTTTCAAAAATAATTGCTTTTCTGGAAATATGAAATTTACTCTGAAAATATGTGTACACAAACTTTTTTATTTTTATTATTTCTCATTTTGTGACATCTATAGGCTCTTGTATTTTGCAGGAAAAATAGTTCTTCTACAGCAACAGTACAATATTTATCCAGGAAAGGTAATATTTGTATGCCATAATAGCCAAATATTTTTTGCAGAAAGTGTGCTATTTTTTAAAGTTAGAGTGCAATTTGTCTGCATCGAGGGTGGAGCCTACATTTTGTTTTCCCATTTGGCCTGGCTACATTTGTTCAGTTCTGTCCAGTTTACCACAAAGTAACAATCTAAATTGTGATAAAAACGTTGCGGAACCTTAAAAATGTCCACGCAACCATTTCCAAGAAAATACATAAAAAAGAAAGTAAAAAAAAAGCTGTAAAAGATTTATGTTTTGTAATCGTAAACTTCGCCATCAATTTGTATAAATTTCCAGTTTAATATAATCATTTAATTGATAAATAATTGAAAAATGATAGAAAATTGCATCGTTATAAACCGAATGCATCGCAATTTAATCAAAAATAAACGCTGATGAATATTCTATAATAATAATGCAAGCTTAATGGCAGTAGATCATTAAGCCAAATTAATCCTAATGATGGATGATGGTTTAATTACCACAGGCTATGCCCTCATGACAGTCACTGTCCTACTGTTTGCACATCATTATTACTAATAATGAGATTTATCTTCGGTTGATCAAAATAAAATTGTAAATTTTAATTTTTCAGTAATTCTTCAACTAAAATTTAGCTATAGGTACATTTGTTTTCAACTAGATTTCAGCCAAATTTTTTGCAACTAAAATTTGGCTAAATTTGTTTTCAATTAAATTTCAGCCAAGTTCTGTTCTCAACGACATTTCAACCAAATCTACTTAGTATTCTCAGCAAAATTTCTACTAAATTCCAAGCATTTTCAAAACTATAGTTTTTAGCGAAATCCATTTTCAAGCCAATTTGTTTTCAGCCACATTCCAATCATATTTCAACACTATTTCAACCAAATTTTAACGCATTAATCGACATTTCAACCAAATCTATTCTCAGCAAAATTTCTACTAAATTCCAAGCATTTTCAGCCACATTCCAATCATATTTCAACAATATTTCAAATTTTCAATCAAATTTTAACGCATTCATTATTTTCTGCTTTCCTTCGTTATAATTCTCATAAATTCCTCGCAATTTAATTCTTACGAAATGTTTTGAATATTATTTGTCTGGATTTTTTTACATTATTTGCTCTAAATATCAACTTTTCGTCTCCAGGAAATAGGTTATGAATTTTGGGATTTTTCAGGATGCAACGTTGCGAAAACAATGTTATAAAAATGAGATAAGTGGTTAGTAACATCAGGGTTGTTCAAGGGCAATGGACCGAAATTAGATATTGTTTTTTTGTATTTCTAGGTATCAGGTGAAGTGAGGAAATTTCCCGCAATTTTCAAGGTTTCCTGACCCTCGAACATAAACAGGATGGCGGATTATTTGATGATTGCGAAATTACAACGTTCGAAGAAATCATTTATAGGACCTCAGCACAAATATTTCGACTTCAAAATATTCAAAACTCGGGTGCAGGAAACAACATTCGTCTTCGGAGTCGCGAACCAGCAACTTGTTTATAAATATTCAACTTCATTTTTGCACAATTTGGTCTTTTGAAGACTAAATTAGTAGTGAAATGAGCAGCGAAATGCAGCAAGGGGTCCTTACCCTTTTCGAACAGGTTTCCAAGCCCGTCTTGCAACAAGTAAGTTGTTTTTTTAATGTTATTTTATACAATTTTTAATATAAATTTTTATGCTAAGTTATTTGGAGGTGGAGGGGGAACTCTCAAACTACATAAAACGCATCTTTTATAATTTTATGAAAAAATGGAAATTAACTTTCACTTTTAGGCTGAATTGATTTATTGTATAAAATTGTAAATTTAACAGAAATTTATTTTCTCTTATTGATTCTGGTGGTGTTTTGTAGTTTTTGGGATTTTAATATAAATTTTTATGCTGAGTTATTTGGAGGTGGAGAAGGAAAAACTTAGATATTCTGGTGGCGTTTTTGGGATTTAAGGTGGCGTTTTAAAAATTTTAGGTGTTTTTTGAATTTGTCTGCGCAAATTTACTGGACACCCTACTAAACATCTAAATTTGTATTGGGGATTTTTGGTGCTCTTTTTGAGATTTTAGGTGAAATTATTTGGCTTTTGTGGCCTTTTTGGGATTTTAGGTGGTGTTTTTGAGAATTGTAGGTGGGGTTTTGGGGTTTTTGGGATTTTTTTTTTATGGTGTTTGCGATTTTCGCTTTAAAAAATTTTCATCTTTTGGCATAACATTTTTTCGTTATTTTGCCATAAAAGTTTTGTTTTTAACAGTAATTTGTTCGCGTTTTTGCTATAAAATTGGTCATCTTTTTGCCATTAGAAATTTTTGTCTTTTTGGCAGAATTTTTTTTCGTTTTTTTGCCTTCATTTTTTGTGTTTTTGCAAAAACTATTTTTAGGCCATAAATTTTTTTTTCGTTTTCTATGCATTAGAAAATTGCGTTTTTTGTCTATTTAGATGACCATAATATGATAGATAAAATTTCAATCAGTTTTATCTCCTTGTAGTTTTCTTTAGTGTTTTCCTTTAAAATCTTTTAAAAATGAAGCAATGTTTCAAGGAATTGTTATTTTAAAATGCAGGTTTCCCTGAGAGGCCCCACCGGAGTTTCTTTGGTGCCCACGGATCAAGAAAGTGTGCAGATCCGCAACAACTTGAACCTGAGGAGCCGCGGTATCGGAATTGCACCCAGGAAGAAACCATGTTCTCTTTTCGAATGGGAAAACATGGAGGAGGCCACTAATTTGGCCACCATGCTCATTGGTAAGGCTAACGTCGTTGTACACAAATTGGGGCCCCACGCACAATTCTAAGGCTGTATCCAGGAGGAGAATTGGGAAGGGCCCAATTTGTCAGGCAAGGGCCTTTTAACCAGGAAGGCCCCACTTTAACAGGGGGCCCTCTTTGCCAGGGCGGACCCACTTCATCGAGGGACAAATATTTTACCAGGAAGGGCCCACTTTATCAGGGGGCGACGATTTTACCAGGGAGGACCCACTTCATCGAGGGACAAATATTTTACCAGGAAGGGCCCACTTCATCAAAGGGCATTAAATGTACTATGGGGGGGAGGAGCACACTTTAACAGGGGGCCCACTCTATCAGGGGGAGACCATTTTACCAGAAAGGGCCCTCTTCCTGAAAGGGCATCAATGCACTATGGAGGGGACCCACTTCATCAGGAAAGGATGAGGGGAGAGGGCGACCATTTTACAAGAAAGGGCCTACTTCCTCAAAGGGCATTAATGTACTATGCGGGGCACACTTTAACAGGGGGGCCCACTTTATCAGGGGGAGACCATTTTACCAGAAAGGGCCCTCTTCCTCAAAAGGTATCAATGTACTATGGAGGACCCACTTTATCAGGGTAAGGGGGAGGCGACATTTTACTAGGAAGGGCCCTTTTTGCCAGGTAGGGTCCACTTCATTAAAGGGCATCTTTATACAATGGAGGGCTCACTTCATCAGGGGGCCCTCTTTGCCAGAGAGGACCCACTTCATCAGGAGAGGGGGAGGAAGTATTTTACCAGGGGCCCCAACATTATCAGGGGCAAGCTGAAAACTTGGTCAGTACGCCATTGGGGCCCTTACACTAAATGATGGTCCACTTCATCAAAGGGCATCATTATACTATGGAGGGCCCTCTTCGTCAGGGCAAAAGGGGGAAGGCATTTTACCAGGGAGTCCCGCATTATCAAGGACAAACTGACAACTTGGCCAGTACGCCATTGGGGCCCTATTTCTCCTACCAGTTATAAAAGGGCCGTTTGGTAGTGGCCTGTCCAAACAATCCTGCCCTACTATTCCCAATTGGCATGGACCATTTGTCACATTCTGGGAGAGGAGAGAGAAGGGTTTAAGGGCCCATTTGTCAAAGAAGGGTTCAAAGGTCCACCATGATTTCCAATTTCTATTTTCCTATACTTAGGTCTCAGCAGTTACGATGAGCTAGTCCGTACGTGCGTCGCCGTGCGTCCAGTGGTCAACGAGGAAATTTACGTGTACGCAATGATGTACGCGTTCCTAAATAGACCGGACACAAAGGGCATCCAGTTGCCACCCGTCGAAGAGGTGCTGCCCTATTGGTATTTTCCATCCGCGGTGGTCACGGAAGCGGACCATCGAGTAAAGGACACGGAAGACGAAGAGGTGACTTCAGTCTCTTGAAGTATTTCAAAAGAGCTAGACCCAGATGGAATTCTTAATTTTTGTGTACATTTGTTTCGTAGACACGCGTGACGGTCCCTTACGAGTTCGCCCACAATGAGTTGGACCCTGAGTTCAGAATGGCTTACTTCAGGGAGGACATAGGGCTCAATTCTCACCATTGGCACTGGCACTTGGCTTATCCGTTCACTTGGACCCCAGCCAATGGAGGAAGCAAGGACCGGAAAGGAGAACTCTTCTACTACATGCATCAGCAAACCATGGGACGGTACGTAGAAATGGATCTTCCGGTCCTGTTTTCAGACCTGGAGTTTCCAGAGAAATCTGGAAGACTTTCGATGGTTGGGACCAGGGATTGGTTGAGTTTGTAGGTTCGTTGGCACCGGAAGTTGGTTGAGTTTGTAAATTTGGGACCACTGGACCAGAGGATGGTGGGGACAAGAGATTGTGTGGGACCAGGCTTTTGGTTTTTGGATTTTTAGGTTTGGACCAGAGGATGGTTGGAACAAGGTTGTTTGGGCCCAGGCTTTTTTGGGGTTTTTAGTTTAGTTAAAACCAGAGGCTGGCTGCATGGGCAAGAGATTGTGTGGGACCAGACTTTTGTTTTTTTGGATTTTTAGGTTAGGACCAGAGGATGGTTGGAACAAGGTTGTTTGGGACCTGTCTTTTTTGGGGTTTGTAGTTTAGTTGAAACCAGAGGTTGGTTGAGTTTGTAGTAAGTTTGGAACAACTTCATCAGAGGATGGTTGGGACAAGAGATTGTTTGGAACCAGGCTTTTGTTTTTTTGGATTTTTAGTTCAGTTAGGACCAGAGGTTGGTTGAGTTTGTAGTATATTTGGGACCACAGATAATTTCACTTACCTTTAACAATCGGCTAAACAATGGATGAAATCTTCAGTCGTAAACTGTTGTAGAATTGACAATAAACTTAATTCTGAATGGAATAATTATTGGAAATTCTAAATGGAATGCATGCGCGTGCTCGAGTTCCGAAATGGAATGCTTTTTGCACGTGCTCAGGTTTTTAGATTGAAATGCTTGCACATGCTCAAATTCTTATATGGAATGCCTGCACGTGCTCAGGTTTCTAAATGGAGGATAGTTGGGGCCAGAGGATGTAAAGTTGGCGGGGTTTCTACTTTACTTGGGACTACTTCGACTTCGAGGAAGCCTCTTTTTTTGTCTTTTGAGGTCTGCGTTCAACTATGGAACTGGATTACAGTTAATTTTGTTGTTTTTGTTTTCAGTTACGACACGGACAGACTGGCGAACAACTTGCAAAGGGCTCGTCCTCTGACAGACTTCCGCCAAGGCATCGACGTAAGTTTAGCGATGGCCCATAACATCCAAGTTCTTTATTTCTCCCGTAACATCCTGTCCATTTCCAATTCATTTTCCCTCTCCAGTTGGGCTATTTCCCGAATTTGATGTCCACCATCTCCGGAAGACATTACTCATCCAGACCGGCCAACATGACCGTCTCTGATTCTTCAGAGGTTTCGCTTGACCGGCTGGATCTCTGGAAGAGCCGTATTTTGGACGCCATCCACACCAATTCGGTGATGAATGTAAGTCTCCATCTTTTGGGCTAATCGTAATTTATGAACTGTGAAGTCAGCTTTATTTTTTGTTTTTGTAGCCGAAAAGAGAAAGGGTCCCTTTAGTGGAACCCACAGGCATCGACATGTTGGGAGACATCGTGGAAGCGGCTGCCGTTAGCATCAACAGGCCTTTCTACGGAGATTATCACAACTTTGGACACAGGCTCATTTCCAGGTGCCATGATCCTGATGGAAGATTTGGGGTAAGGACACTCGCGGTTGAGGCACCGACAGTTCGGCAGGAAAGACCGGGGCACAGTGGGTACACTTTTTAAAATTAATTTGTTTTTGGGAGAAATATTTAACTCGGAGCATTTTAAAAGAATAACATAGTAATACACAAGCTTTCAGGATCTGTATACATTTTGTCATCGTTTTAGAGCTACTAGTTTTTTTTTTGCTATAAGATTAAAGTTGGTTGCGCAGGCTGTCCCTCTGTGCCCTATACCGGGGTACACTATGACTATGACTATGACTTGTAGCATTCCCTTTGAGACGGGCACTCACTAGGAGTCGCTACGGTGTTGAACA
>JAQGBW010004029.1:0-14741 GCA_034698625.1 Julus scanicus | reverse complement strand
GAATTCTGCAGAAATGACTCTTGCAGAATTCGCCACCATAATTCTGAAAAATGCTTTCTGCAGAAATTAGGTGACTGGATTCTGCAGAATTCTGATAGTCGTTTTTTGTATGGGATACTTCATAACAAACACTATATGGGAAGAAATATTTACCAGGAACACTTAATTCCAAACCTTGAAATTATATATATTATAATCATATTTCAGGTTAAAATTTACATGTACAGTGCACTTAATTTAAAAGAAATATCAATCTAAAATATCAACAAGAAGTGCCGCAAGTCTGCCTATTACCGTATGTGTTTCTTTTCCATTTTAACAATGTTAAATGTCTATTCCGAAATAAAATTTAATTAAGAATCAAGTTACAATGCAATTCCACCCAATTGCTTGCATAATTTATAGACGGCATGCCGCCATCAGCCCCATCGTTAAGGAGGAAGTCATCTATACATATACATACGTGACTGCGCATGTTTAGTTTATTCGGCTTTTCAATAAATTTCACATAAACAATGCGCCGCATCTTTTGACAAAGTCGCTTAACTTAATAAAACAACTGTTTACGAAAAACGCATAGCGCTACCAATTACGATCACGGACTAATTAAGCTAATAACATGATCACAATATCATTACCACCCCGCACTCTTCATTGAAGCTCATAGACGCGCGTATATATATACACTGAAGCTTCTAGGAATAGATTTATGGATTATTTTCTATTTGAAGGATTGAATGCATAATAAATTTTTGGAATTACAAATCCGAAACGTTTTCATCTAATCATGTTCTACATGAAACGGGATTGAATATGCAAAAGGGTAAAAGGATTGAGGATGTAAAAGGAGACTTGACGAGGGATAAACAACGAAAAAGGGGAAAGTTTTACGACAAATTGGCACAATTTCCTAAAGTCATGATAAGCCATTTTAACTTCAGTTCTTAATTATTTGAACACTAAACTACCCTTGCTAAATATAGACATATGAAGCATAAAACTCATTAAACTAAATTAAAGCGTGCAAACAAATTAAAATACATTGTTTTCATGAATTAATGTGCGAAATTTGTATCCATAAGGATGCCATTTAAGGCAATAGTCAATAAACTAGTAATACGATAGTATTAAAATACTTATTCTATTTTTGAACTAGCAAATGACACATCAGGTGTTCCAAGGTCAGTATGTATAGAGGATATAATTTGATTTATAAAATCCTTATGTTTTTAAGTAATGATCAACTATACAACATCAATAAAGTTAAAGACATTAAACAATTACTGTCCATCTAAGCAGTCACCATGATTGGTTTAAAATAAACGCTAATACAATAGTGCTGCGTTTGCAATTCTAAAAATCGTTACGTAATGATTCTCGTCTAAAGATTACACTGTTACATTTTCATATAAAATTGTATAATGCATGGAAGACAGACTTTGCTTTTTAGTAGGAAAATGCAATAATCGGTTGCAAGATGAGAATTACAATAAGTAGAGGCAGTAGATCCACATTTTTTTCAATATTTCTTCATTCAAGCATCATATCAATGCAAATAAATGGTTTTCGGATAATCATGTAGATAGCTCTTATTTAAAACGGAAAATCTGATTGCACGTCGGATTCTCCAAGACATGACATAATCGGTTTTTGTGCAAAAAGTTAAATGCCACAGTTTAAGCCAATTATACAGGACGTACCAAAAGTCAATTGCCAAATTTATGGGGTTTGTAGCAGATGGCATGTGGAGTATAAAAGCCAACTCTTGCAGAAAATAAATAATTACGACAGGTGATATTTGGTGGGAACATGTTCGGGCTGATCAAACGTGTTTTGTTACATAAATGATGTATTCATATTTTTTATATTAAGGAAATAATTGTGCCCACATGTTCATTCCGCATTTATACTCTACACGCCACCAGCTACAAACCCTGTAAATTTGGTCTTTGACTTTCAGTACACCCTGTATAAATGGTAAAACCATATTTGTGTAACTACATGGCTATCTCAAGGAACATAATTCCATGTTTCCATTTAAAGAAAAGTATTTACGTTTCATACAATTTGTATATACATATTATATTAGATAAGGATCGTTTAACAAATTCATTTCTGAAAATGAAACGTTTGTACCACATTCAAGTGGTCATTTGAAAGAGTTAAATATCATCAATTCATGACAATCTTATAACAACCATTCTGTGCATACATAAACGTGATTACAGTAAGTCACTTCTTCCACTAGCAAGACTTTCAAATTATGACAAGAATTGGTAGGTCGGTGGGTTATATCTGCATGGATAGCCAATTTTGAACATAAAGTTCCATCTTTCAAAACGGCGACGTATGCAAAGCGAGTGTCTACATTGTGAATGCTGGCAAGAACGCATAAAAGATATTACGCACACTGTGGGCTACATTAAATCCAAAACCCTACAGGCTGCAACAGTGCCTTCGGTGTTTTACGAGTCCATTACTCTTTCATGTCCATACATCCGGCAGAAATTTAGGTTATGCTGCCTGGAAGAGCACCGAAAGGGAAGTGCACCAAGACGAGTCTTTTAAAATGGAGAATCCGTATAAGCCCCCCGTCCTATGATTTCTGACAAGATGAATACTTCAAGATGCTCAATCTTTTCCCTTATAACTTCTGACGGGCTGCGCTTTCAAACAAGACTGGATATATTTCGCATTTTTTCCACCGATTTGACAGCTTGCAGGATATAAGTTTGACAACGCCAAATAGGCTCTAGCTCCTGACAAAAATGTTCATACCCGTGATACAACTTTGCGATATTTAGGATCAAGTACATAAACATAAATAAGGGGAACTGAAGTCATCACTTATCGGTCACTCATGGAGAGAAACACGAAATTGTAAAATGCGAAGGTATAAAAATATCAATTTTTTTAATACAATTCCAAATATTTCTAAAATATTGTGTACTTGTCTTTAAGGCAATGATACTTTTTATTATCCTATAAGTAATTATGCGAATATTTAAATATATGGAACCAATTATATTAATGTCCTTGTTGAATACCTAAAATTATTACTCTCTTGATTACCTTAATACATTATAGCTAGACCAAAATAGCCGACTATAACTATTACTAAATACGCAAAGACAACAAAACAAAATACATAAGGAATACGAATGTTTTTAAAAAATCTATGGAATATTATTTAAGTTTTTTATAATAAACATACTAATTTTCCTATATTGATCATTCTTTACAATTAAGGAATTACAATTGCTTAAAGTAAATGCATCTTCATTCTAAACTTCCCAAAACTTCCATTTCTAAAGTCTTATTTATTTTGGAATAATATTTAAAAAAATGTATAAAATAATATTTAAGTTTATTTTATAATAAATATATAAACTTGCTTATATTGATTATTACTTACAATTGAAGCACGTTTAAAGCAAATGAATTTTCATCATAAATTTCCCAAAACTTCACAGAATAATGTATTTCCACTAGATTTTGACCAAATTTATGCTCAAATATTTACTGATCGCCAACTAACACATATTTGTTCGTCCTATTTTTAAATTCTTATAGATTCTGATATTTGCACTAAAAACTAAAAGCAGAAGAGATAAAATACCAAAACATAACTTTTGCTAAAGTTTAGTTTTAATATATAGAGGCCACATTCACAATATGGCTGCAAGTCAAGCACATTATTAAACTTTATCTTTGTATATGTTGCAATTTGGAATCAAAAGCTTGTTATCATAAAATATCATAAAAAAGGAAAAGTGCGCCGCTTTAATCATTTTAATCTAAAAGTTAAAGAGCCTGGAAATTATTGTTGTCTAAGTTATTTAAGTACGATCCATTGCATCTACAGTACTCGAGATGATACGATATAAAGACGATAGCAGTCTAGAACTAACAAGAATCTATTCGCATTTCTTACCCAAGCTCATACAGGCAGTTCCATTGAAGAAATGTGATTTTTTTTATTTCTAGGATACATCATATTCCCTAAACAGCAATAATCACAAAATTAAATTTATTTCATATCTCTTCGTCCCAGACATTTTGTCCCGCAGCGTTTTAATTAAAATTGAAGAGGTAGCAGCAGCATTTACACAAATGCACCCAACGAAAGCGAATATGGTAATGGAAAATAAGTACTCGAAAATATCTAGCACCATAAGATAAAATAATATTGCACCATTTACATAAGCATATTTAAAATAGGAAAAGTGAGTCTCTGAATTATTGATACTGCTGCAGTTTTCGTGAAGTGCTTACTATTTCATTTAGCAAAACCCCTGAATTGGCATTTTAGTATTTCACAGCAGGTCAATTAGCCAATATGCAATTTGTAGCTGAAGCATAGTAATTTTATAGTTTCAAACACTTCGATTCAATTAATAAAGAAGAAAAACTGTAAAATTTGCAATTAAAGAAGTTTGAGAATAAAATTCCCTCATTATAAATTGTATATTAGATATTTACTAAACGTTTAATTATCAAGGCAAACATAGTAAAAGTTAATTACTCTGCAACTGATTTGGAAACTGGATCAAATGAATTTCCATGGGACCAATTTACGCAATTATTCTGTCTGTTCGAGCATCAAATTCCATTTTTATAAACCAATATGTCAAACACAAGTAAAATTTAGGATGTAAAACGTAGATGCCAAGGTGTGTAATTATGCATTGTAATTAAATATCAGGCAAACCAACATTAATTTCAAGAAAAAATTGCATTTGGACATAAAATAATAGGTCTTATTGCTTAGCATATGAGCCATTCAATCGAATCAGATTAACGATTTTGATTGTCTCATGTTTAAAACTATGGAAATACTTGTTAAAACAGTTTCAATCCTTTTTGGTATATGAACTCGTACTAGATTTGAACATATCTCTAGTGGAATGTACACCATTATTCGTGATGAATGTTTTGGTTTATTGTTTTGTTATGGAGTCTATAATAATTGATTTACAGCAATTTTGAAATTCTCAAAACAAAGTGTTCTTAAATATAACAATTTAACAGAATCCAAATGTCAGTAAATAACATCATTACTTTGTAACGAGGATAATTATCAATTAGATGTTGCATTTTTTCAGTATCTTACTTTTTTTTATTTTGTCGTAAGTCGTTTTAGGGTCGCTTTCAAGCAATTTTAAGGTCGCTAAGTGCCGAAAAAGAAGACTGTTAATTTAGGCAATTAATTTCTCATACTGCCTTTATTTAAAGGCACGTAGCGCATTCATGTATCGATTTTCTTTTGACATCATAAAAATAGGCCAAGAGTAGACAGGGCTTGAAAATCCAACTGACTTCAAACTTAAAATCAACGCAACCAAGTGGAAACTTAACATGTGGCACAGACAACGAATGGCGTCATTGTGGCGATTCTTAATCGAAAACAAATTATATGGAAATGAGATGGTGCGGTTTTTTTTCGTCTCAAGGAAAATAGGCTTCAAGCAGAAATCTTGGCGTTGTTGTCATGGCATGACGTTGACTATAAATGGCTTTTTAAGATATATTTCCAGAAAAATAAACTGAGCTGTGTGACCTAAAATTCTACGTTTCCAAATTTCAAGAGGATGGCATGCTGTCCGAAAAGCAAAAAAAGTTTACTAACTGCCATCGTGTAGGCTAAATGTCTTGAAAACAACGAGAAAATTGTCATACAATAATCTTAAGATGACATTGTACATTATATATTTAAGTAAAATAGCAATAAGAAGATAATAACAGTTTTCATGAAATTCCATGTTTATTATATTTAGAGATAACAGTAAATGCCAAAACAACGAGTTTGTTGATTTTTAACGTTGGGGTATTTCTGCACTATCAAAAGACAAAAACACACCATTTTTTACTTTAATATTTTCATTTTCCGTGTTATACTGTAAAAAAACCGATGGAATTATTTTATCAATAATTACTTTTAAAAACAATTTATATGTCAAATGTGAGAAGCACTGATTAAGGGTAAATGAAGTTTCATATATACATGAAAATGCTGCTTTGGATTTAATGATTAAAATTAATGTTGGGACAAAACTTGTTGAATGGCATACATGTAGTATTTTCATGATAACTGACTGGTTTAAAGAAAAATACTTATCCTGTCCAGCAGTGACATAAATACAGTTCAGTCAATCCAAGCTCGACCAATAAATATTTAGAATTTTTCAGTCAGTAAAATTGACATGTGTATGTTGTTTAAAATAATAAGAGAAACACTTCAGAATTAAAGACATAATTCTGTATGACACAAGTTCGCTACAATACAGTCACTATCCTTCTTGGAATGGACTTGATACAATTTTTGAACATTCGCTAGAAGAATTGTATACCAGTATTAAGTATTCGAGGAAAGTATCCAATTGCTTTATAGATGTTGTTGGTGAGAAACTGTTCTCCACTCTATTTTCAAGAGCGATTTATGTTTGAAACTGTTTTACAAATATACTATTAGAAAACTCAAATAAAATACTGTTAGAAATCTAGAGTAATATACTATTAGAAAACTAGAGTAAGATACTATTAAACGTAACTGAATCTAAAGAGCAATACTTTTTAAAAGCACCCATTCTTTGAAATGGAGCAGTTAAGACAACGCCATAGCGCATAAAAAATAATTGAACACATACATGAAATAGGAACTGCCTTCGAAACGACATTCCGCCTTTAAGATTCATAATTGAATTACTAAACATTCATGTTCATTATTTTTTATGCCTAACATATGAGCATCATTACATATTGAGGAATTGATAAGAATGTCACTGAATTATTAGCACTATGATTCCGTCAGAACCCATTTGCAAACCACACAGGAACTGATTTCAGCTTCGAAAATCATTACGAGGAATCCTGCCGTCTAGATGGGCTCATGCTAGACGGAGCTTTTATTTTCACGCATCATAAGGCAGCATACGGATGCCGAGGATATAATAAAATCTTCATTTGAATCTATTATTGCCGCCTTCAATGGGGCGAATCCAAGTATCAAGATTTCATAGGCTTATACATGCAGGCGTATGCTAATGCGGAGTTGCAATTTTAAATTACCGGGGGTAATGCATCAGTTACAACTTTTGAGAAAGCGTATTAAAATTGCCTAAAGACATGGAAAAGTGAAGTTTTCTTTACTGCTGAATATGTCGACTACTGTGTGAATATCCCTATTAGGATGAGGCAGAAAATATACTATTTAGGAGGAGGGGATATTCTCTTTTAAAATGGACATTTAGTGGCATTTAAGAAGGGAATAGCTGAGGGTACTAACACATGCTTCATGAAATCTTTATGAACATCACGAATCATGAACTTGAGTATATATCGATTTCGAGTGTGGGATACACAAACAAACTCTTAAATAATATGTATACGCGATAAATGTGTTGATAAATTTAAATTCAATTTCTGCACTTAAATTCAAGTCAGCACTTTAAAACGCAATATAGATAAAGGAAACATGCCTTTATCTAAGACTGAAATTTAATATCTTAAGTAGGTATCCACTAGTTGTTCTTAGAAATATGAATGCATGTTCTTTGGAAGATGGATCACTATTGTTAACTTAATACTCTTAACTTGAAAAAATTTCATTTAAAAAAATCGGTTAGTAATGCATATAGAAAATTAACCCCATAATTACACTACTGAGTGATACATTTAAATGAAATTCAATTTCTCTATAGTAATCGATATTCTGCAGTCAGCACTAAAATGCCATAGGAGGCAAGTTTTTCTTTAAATGCTTTCCAATTTAAGAAGGTATTAGTTGTTCTTCAGAATACGAATGTTTTTTTTGGAATAATATATTGCAACTTAATACATAAGTAGAATTTGAAAAAAAAAAACATTGTTTTAAAAAATCGATGTCTTTACTGATTATTGGAAATGCATATCGAAAATTAGCCCCATAATTACACTACACTGATTAATAAATTTAAAATCAATCTTCTGTAGTAAGTTCTAAAATTCCATATAGTTATAATGGGCAAACCTTTCTGTAGGGGCTTTCCAATCTAATATCTTAAGAAGTAATTAGTTATTCTTGGATATCTGAATGTTTTTTGGAAGATGGATCACTATTTTAACTTGTAAATCTCATTACTTTAAAAAAAATAGGTTATTCTTTACTAATGTTTAGAAAACATACAGAAAATTAGCCTTATAATTGCACTACTCAACTAAATTAGGTATTCAAATTTTTGTCCTTATCATGGAAGAGACTCCTTTACACTTCAAACCGTAACTATAACATTTAGGCTAACACCAAGTAGACGTGATAATACAAACTATGCTTCATTTCACAACATTTAAAGTAGAAGTATAGGTTGCATCTTTTGCGCATCAAGGACCACTCAAAATGTACATTTTGTTTCAAGTTGTCGATAGCAAGGTTACCATTCACATTTTTTTATAGCTGATAATCCTTATTCAGCAATTCTTTCCCAGATCAAGAGTCCACTTGTTTTCTACAAAGACAAATGAAAATGCATTTTTCACAACGTTAAACCCTATTGTTTTAGCATTTCATGCAAATGCTCTCGAAACCTGTATACATATACGCTTCTAAGCTTTGGCCTAATGACCTGTGGAGTCACGAGGGAACGTCTAATTAAAGAGGGTAATAAAGATGCTTACACTCTGCCGAGCTCTTGATAGATTTGCCTCAGACTGTGACAAGCCCGTAATACGAGCGTAAAAGCAGTTCCCGTAATGCTCTATATAGCTACTATACACCTCCAATATAACAGGAGCGTTCGTTTCATCCGAAATTAACGATACACACTTATACGTCGCGCTATAAAAGAAAGTTATCGCAGGAATTGCCTTCCTTTTCAAAAGTTCGGCACGGGAACGCCATCGCAATTATATCCATCGCATCTTAGGCCTATATAAGGATGCACAGTCTTTCTTGATGGCGAAACTGACTTAATTGAGACTGGCGCTATTTTCTTCATTGCATCACTATTTCATGCACGCCAATGGGCTTCGCCATTTAAGCCAACATTAGCACTGGATGGATTGGAAAAGAAAAAAAAAATCCCATTAGCTTATTCACAGAGACAGCTTGCATGCAAATATAGGACGAGTATGAAAAGCGTAAACCTCAAAGCCCCTTATTAAGGATAGAAAATAACGTGCATTTACTTCACTGATAGACAATTAGATATTAAATAGGCGTTATATACATTTAAAATGCTACACTGCAAAAAAAAACTTAATTTTAAATGTCCCCTATGTGCAAATAGCACTCACGATAAGTACCACATTCTCTATACCATGTGATAACCAGTTATAATAGCAACTAAAGCGCGTTCACCTCCTACCCCACATTACATCAGCAGAACTAATACCCTTTCTGTTATCTACCATCAATAATAACCTCCCAGCCTATGGTTAACTTTCCCTGTCACCAGCATACTAGCCATCGCCCAACAGCCCACACCTTTGCTTTAAATTATTATAAACATGTTAATTTTATTGTTTAAACGATGAGATGACCTCAGACTCATAGTGTCATTAAATAACCTCTTCATTTTAAATGTCTATGAATAAAGACGATAAATATGCAACTATTTCATCCCATGTTATCTTTTTAATAGGTCAGATTTAGAACCAAATATGCTCTTGACTTAAGTTACATTTGCTAAGATGCATCATTTATGATTCTATTTTGTTAACAGTTTTCAGCATTTTTTTCATTTCCAGTGTATGGAAACCAAAATGCAAGCTGAACACAATGCCTACACAAAGATCATTTCCAGGATTATTTTGCTTTCCATGTAGCGCACACATTATTCAAAAATAAAGCAAACAAACACATGATGCACGTTTGGAATTCGTGCATGTTTCATAAAAAAGATATATAGTATTCTTGATATGAACAAATGAAAATATTTGAATTTTAAATAAAGGTGTAAAATTTTAGGTGTATTCACCGTCGGGTTTTACATGCAGAAAAAATTGTCTAGCCGTACTATAAAGCAATATAAAGAGGCATTTGGTGGGTGAAATTTGAAGCAATAATGATAAATTACATTGCAAATCATAACAACTTTAAATGAAGATGTTCACAAAATAGAAAGTGATTCATCTTTACCATTGAATATTCCTACTCAAAACAAAGATGCATCTATGTATATTTGTTCGTCATGAATCCCAGAAAACAATGAATAAAACATGCCTTCATGCTACACGTCCATATACTTTATGTATCATTTTGGCATATATCGTAGACAGCTTTTAAGATGTTTTCAGTGACAGAATATAGCCTACTGTAAACAACAGGTTTGTTCAAAATCAGATGTGCAACCATGAAACACGCGATTGTATTATTTTCACAATCATAATTTATGCACAAGACTGCGTGTTCAGTATGTTATCATGAGCAGAGAATGTCTCTAAAAATAGTTTTTAAGTAAAACTCTAAATTCCAGTACAGGATGTGTAATTTCTTAAATTGAATTTAGACAAATGTAAACACGTTCGATGTGTTAAAAAAGCTGTGGGGTATCTGCTTATTACTTTTTGGTAGATTAGCTATAGGTTATTGAAAGTAATTGAAATTTTAACTTTTTTTTGTTATAAGCTAGCGTTATGGTAGTGGTGCGAATTTAAAAAACCGAAAAAGGAATTTTATGCCTGTATAGCAACAACAAAATTCCAAATCTGATTCTAAATAAAAACGTTATCACGAACACAAGTTTTGTGTGACTCCTAGCAAAACGCTACTCTGATAGCGTCTTGTCATTTCTGCATGGCAAAGTCAATAAAAAAGTTAAAATCTCAATGAACGTCATGGACCCAATAGCTGATGAGCAAAACGTACATGAACAGGTGCCCCACAACCTTCTTAACAAATTCAACATGTGTTACATTTGCATAAATGCAAATATTTTTTGTTAAAATTAACTGGAATTGTCAATCACCCACGCAGTGCAAATGAAAGATTTGAGCCCACATTACATTGTAATACATAACTTCGACATTTATTGATTTTTGTATCATAAAGACTAATTTAAAATCTCATCAGTGTTTGAAGACTATGGTCTTCTCCTTCAAGTATAGTTTAAAAATCCCTGATTGTACATATCAAAACAATGTGACCAATTTTTTTTTGGTGGCCTTGACACAAGCACGGAGTCTAGCGCGCCATTCTTTGATTGACGAATCGATTATATACGCTGGTTGAGTTTAAACCAGATTTTCTTAATTTGAAGTTACAAGTCTTCGATATTATTAATCTTCGATTTGCAAACCTTTTCCTGTATAACTCCCAAATTTTATAGTCCACTGGATTCCAGTACGGACTATTTTGTGGCCATTGGTTGGGTTCAATGAACTGTGACATTCCCCGTTGCAGCATCTTGTGGAAAAGTAAAATAATCCGAGATTTGTCGCATGTCCGGAAGAAGTTATTTGTTCCTACACTATTGTTCTATGTAATTGAGAAATTTCATTTACATCGAAGCATTTTTCACGAAGTTATGATTTTTTTATTGGGTTCTACTTTTTTATGGCTGACAGTATATACATTTATCAAATGTACAAATGTGCAAAAATGTTCAAATTTGATGTAAAACCGTGCAGTATTAGGAGACGACTGACCTGCAAATTGGCATACATATAAATTGTGTCTATATACAAGCTCAACGGTTGTCAAACTAGACTTCCGCTTCTCATATACGAACACAGTTTGTGCACAAGTTTTGATTAAAGGTGCCTGTTGGGTCTTTTCCAACATGGCCATTCGGTCAACATTAACAGATAAGAATGAGTGCAACCACGGATGCTTCTGGTCAAATAGAGGGTTAGGAAGGCACGTTTGCCGGCCACGCACTTTGTTCGTTTCCCTGGTCATAATTAGCAGCTACAGCTTCATTTTAATTCCCACGAAAGGCGCACACGTGCCCCGTTCGCGGCTGGTTATCATTTCTACCCCAAAGCCACGTTGCGAGCTGCAATTATGATAGCGTGGCTTAATTAAAACAGCAGGACTGCATAATAAAATCTGTTTAAATATCCATGTCAAGCCAAGTTTATTTCATTATGCAATTTAAGATAGCCGCAGCGTGGCTTGCCCACACTTCCCGTTCGGCCTGCAGATCGCGTGATATGACAGTGCCGAGGACAGTAATCGATTCAGAAATTGGATACGCTTATTTTAATTTCACAAATCAGGGCTTAGTACACCAACTGGTGCTCATGGAACACAAAGCCTTAGTTTAGAACCTACTGATCAGGTTACTCAAAAAGGGTCAATGCATGCAGCAATTTGCGGAATTTGGCAACTCGTGATGTCGTTATCTATAATACTTGAACCGCTTATGGCAATAGGCATCAATTGTATGCATGATAGCAATTAATGGGAAATGTCAAGGAAGATGATAACAATTTCAAACATTTAAATGCTAACGGGGTAAATATTGAAATAATGAAAACTTCTCTTACAGATTTTAAAATGAGTGTCAATACTTTCCTGAACTAGAATCCCATAATGCTTGTTTAGTCTAGTATATGGATTACTGTCTCAAATCATAAATACGTACATCAAAACATAAATTATGTAAGGATTATAAACGGATAAATGTTAAAATTGTAGAAAACGTTATTGAGTTATGGTTTGTCTATTTTGATAGAAAATTATAGTTTATAAATAGCCGAACAAATTCTGTCAACTTTTAAAATATACGCGAATTTGAAGTGCTTTAGGAAAAAATGTCAAGATTTCTAAAGGAGAACATGTCAAGATTTCTAAAGGAGAACATGTCAAGATTTCTAAAGGAGAACATGTCAAGATTTCTAAAAGAGAACATGTCAAGATTTTTTAAAGAGAACATGTCAAGATTTCTAAAGGAGAACATGTCTGGATTTCTAAAGGAGAACATGTCTGATTTTATAAAGGAGAACATGCCAAGATTTCTAAAGGAGAACATGTCTGGATTTCTAAAGGAGAACATGTCAAGATTTCTAAAACATGTCTGAATTTATAAAGGAGAACATGCCAAGATTTCTAAAGGTGAACATGTCAAGATTTCTAAAGGATAACCTGTCAAAATTTCTAAAGGAGAACATGTCAAAATTTCCAAAGGAGAAGATGTTAAGATCTAAAGGAGAACATGATGAAATTTTAATGCAGCTTTTATTTAAAGGTGCGTTTCCACGTGATCTCGTATTCCTCAAATTTCCTACCCTTATAGCTCTAAACAGAAACATCTCCTCAATGCGCTCTACTGTTATGCGGAAAAGGCCATCATCAGGTCGTCTTTGCTACACATGTTTACTATTTTGCGAGCGGCTATCAGAGGGGTCAGAGCTCAAGTATCCAATAGCGATAACATTCGAGAAAGACAGCTCTCGAGCAGTAGCACGCGCATTTTTACACTTGCTACGCTGATATCTGCTATTGAGAGCATCTCGAGAGTTTCTCTCACGTGGAAACGAAACTTAACAAACGCTTTAGAATAATTTAACAAATCAATTCTATTTCAATGAGATGCTCTTGTGCTCATACATTCAGAAGTTCAGTAAATTTTCTGAAAAAAAATTCAAAAATATTTCAAGGACTCCTCCCACGACCAATTGAAGCACATTTTCCCAAATTTCATGACTACTGAAAACCCTTACATCCATCCTAGTTTGGTCCTTAGAACGCAGGTATTACAATTCTTTAATTTGGCGAATGATACATTTTTCTATTTCTCAAATTGTCAGCGAGTGAGCTTATATATAAGACTTTCTTGTATTGTTCGTTGTATATACAACAAATATATGATTTTAACATAAAGATTGCATGCTGTTTTATATTTCCTAATTCAACTTGTGTCTTAGTGAGATAAGAAGGTGACTGGAAATTGCCGCTACTTAATACGAGAAACGTCTTAATTTGAACATTAGGATGGAGTTATCATGCTGGCTTGGGAGGCTTCGTTTCCTACTGAAGTGGTGCTAATGTTTTTATGTTACGATTTGAAAGTACAAATTATTGTTTAATGAACGTTTTCAATGAGATACGGATATGAATGTCATTTAAAAGCGTAATTATTTCAAACGCAGAGCTGATTGCTAATAAATTAGAGCTAATAAGAAGGAGATAAAACCCAAGTCGATGCATATTCTCAATGAACTAATACGTGTTTGTGCAAATAAAAAAAGCAAGCTTAAACGTAGTTTTGTATAGAATAGGAATGCATCCTTGAATAGCTATAAAACAAACAATTTTGGAAATCTAATTTAAGTGGAGAAATAAAGCGGAAGAACACGAGTTGTTCTCTTTTTTCACAACATAGTTCAGCAAATATATAGAACGTACGTATAAAGGAATACGAGGCTCATATCCCATGTGAAAAAAAGTTGCAGATTTGAGCAGAAAAAAATTTTCCATAATTAATTCTGCATACAAAAATTTTTCCTCTGCATAAAAAATTCCGCAGAAAATGTTATGCGGAAATGTCAGCGTTTATGCATAAAATTTTCTGCATAACAAAGCTATGCAGAAAAATACATATTTACTCTGCCCGGGTGGAAAAGTTGAGTTTAGCCATATATGGAGTTATATATGGCCATGTATAAGCTATATATGGCCATATATAAAACCATATATGGAAATGTTCATATGTATATGGGGACTATATATGGCTCCATATATGGCCATATATGGACATAACCATATATGGCCAAATTATATAAAGCTATATATGGATCCATATATGGCCAGTTATGACTGA
>JAQGBW010004028.1:0-14741 GCA_034698625.1 Julus scanicus | reverse complement strand
CAATTTTGGTATATTTTCAATATATGAGTAATATATTTTCAAAAATATATTTATCGCATATTATTTTTCCATATGGGGATGACCCTTATGAGTACTGCCGAAAATTTCTCAAGTTGGATTGAAATTTCATCCTTGCCTTGACTACCTGTTGACTATGACCACATGGAAAAGTAGAAGTGGAAACCATTTTGAAATGTTAGACTAGGGCAGAATTGTAAATTGGACACCAAGATCCGTTCTTTTGTAACCCCCTAAATGTCTTCTTTCGGAAAGCATATTAGGGCATGATTTCTCTAGACTCAGAAAAATGTTTCCTGTACATTTTATGAGAAACTAGATAATAAGCAGAAATAAAACAGCTGTTTTGAGTTGATGTTCTTTCAAAACTTTTTTGAGCTCATGAATATGACTAAAAATGCGCATTAAACAGTAATTAGTTCACTTGATAACAATATTTTGGAACATATATGTTTGCCTGAATATTATTCCCAAAAGTTGTTTAAAAGTTTGGAAAACGTTTATATATGTAAATGTTTCTCGTACTTTAAAAAAAAGTTGGAATTGTTTAAAATGAATGTTTTTCAACATTAATTACAAATTCCACTTCTAAACAATGTGGAATTGTTTCAATGAACAATGTTCCTCAAAATTTTGGAAAACGTTCAAAAAGGAGTTTGTTTCTGATTCTCCTAAAAATGTGGACATGTTTTAATAAATGGAGAAAAAGTCTACATAATTTGGAATTGTTTAAACTGAAAAATGTTCTTCAAAATTGTTTTCGAATTTGGAAAACATTTATATATGGAATTAAAAATTGTTTCAAAAATTTGGAAAACATTTATATAGTTTTTTAATGTTTCTGGTACTTCTCAAAAAGGAGGAATTGCTTCAATGAACAATGTCTTCCAAAATTCTGGAAAACGTTCAGCTAGAAGTTTGTTTGTGGTTCTTCTAAAAACGTGGACTTGTTTCAATAGATTGAGAAAAGTCTACCTAATTTGAAATTGCTTAAAATGAAAAATGTTCTTCGAAGTTGTTTACAAATTTAAAAAACATTTATATAGGTATTTTTAAATGTTTCTGGTAGTTCTCAAAAAGTAACTTGCTTCAATGAAGAATGTTCTACAAAATTGTGGAAAACTTTCAAATTGGTGTTTGTTTCTGGTGCTTCTGAAAACTTGTTTCAACAGATTGTGATAATCTATGTAAATTATCAAACACTTCATGGTACCCAAGTGATATACGAAACTTACATCAAAAGCAACACCAACTAAAAGGCCCACAGGATGCATTATTATTTTCAATTATGGCAATTTTCATAACAACACTTGCAGGGAGGGATAAATTTGCAGTGGAGAAGTTTGGAAAAGCGGCACATTTCAAGGTTTTGTTTTGTACTTTCCCATGCCAAGTTTTGGTGCACGTGTATTTTTGAGTGGCCATCTTGAGTTGAAGGTAGTGAGGAGCGACCGAGAAAATTGGTGTATTTTTTTTTAAAGAAATGGAGGGGTCAGCAAATGCGGTTTCCATGTTGGAGGGAAAGCAAATTCAAAAAACCAAAAGAGGGAGGGAGACCTGGGCTAACAGTTTTGCCGGATGACAGTTGAATATAAAATGGAAAATATGGATAGGTTTTGGTAGTGAATAGGAGGGTGAAAGGGGTGGAGTGAGCCAGGAGGGGACCCTGGGGCGGATCCGAGCCCGAAGAATGGCAGTAAATTTCGATTGTCCACAATGGGAGACCCTTTGAGCAAAAACGGACAGGCGTCGGGGGCCCTCTATTCATAATGCCAAACAATATATGAATGATTATCTTTGCAGCTGTAATGGTTAGATAACATTATGCTAACATGCAGATTGGCGTGGTTTTAATTCAACCAGTGTGAACCTAGCAATTTTCCAAGTTTGCTTTAAGACAAGTAAATAAACTTAAGGCAAGTACAGTAGAGGTATCGCTAACAGCATAACAAGAGAATATTTTGTTGGCACCCTGTAATACTATTTGTAGATTTCGGACTTGTACATTGTCGAAAGTGGACACTGATGTGATTCTATGCATACTGTGTACATGTTTACTCAACTTAAAAATTCACCATGCCCTGGTGAAAAAAACAATAGAAATTTCTATTGTTTTCTATTGTTCAGTCAATACAGCTAAACCATAGAAGTCAGTAGAAGCCTATAGAAGCCAATACAGGAACCATAGAAAGCAAGTAAAATCAATAAAGTGTCTAAATAACAATAGAAACCAATAGAAATCTCTATTGGTTTCTATTGTTTTTTTCCCCAGGGTGGATATAGAATATTTTAAATAAATCTGATTCATTACATAATGCCTAGTACACATTATATGAAACACACATCTGAAATAAAGTTTCTGCAAACCAAGTTGTCGAAACGTGGTTTAGTGAACATATTTCCATAAAACATGTTTGTCCCAATGTACTTGTCCACGTAGGAATTGTTTGCTGGTCAAGGTTTGCTAAACGCACTTCATTGCAGGTGCCGCTTATACTAGGGTGAACACAATAAGTCCTTAATTGGTAGGAGCGCCTTGACCATGAAACAATGTTTCCTTTGATCTTCACCACCTCTTGAGCAATCACCGAAATGTTTCATGGAAACACGTTTTTTTTTGGCGAAACGTTTTCTGAAACTTGGTTGCAGAAATCTGGTGAACATCCATATATCGCAAACATATTTGCAAAGCCCTGTTTCAGTTTCGTGTTTCATATATTATAGTTTCTATGCTCCTTATTATGCTGAAATATTATGCAATATGCATACAAAGTATTTTTGTGAACAAGTAAATATTGTCGGATCTAGTGTTCAAATTTGTTTCATAATATGAAGCATTAAATTTTTTTAACTAATCCGAAAGTTTACTAAATTGTTGAAAAAAAACTTAATTGAACTTTTCGTGAAGTAACCCCTAAACATTGTATTGTGCATTTTTAAAGAAATGTATCTCGGTCTATAAATGTATTTTCAAGTATCTGTGGGATAAAATTCGGCGTTTTGAGAAATTCCAATGTGCAGTTTCGCAGACTGCATCATAGAGGGCGCAATACTAAAAAAATCTGTTTATCCTTGCCATTTGCTCAATACCTGGTGTAGGTACAGGTTATAGAATTATCTTACATCCCACATGGAACAGAAATGCATTTGAAATGCATTTCTAAAAATGTATTTAAAAATGCGTTTGGAAATACATTTTGAAATGCATATTTAGAAATGTATTTGTAAAAATGCATTTACAAATGTATTTCAAAATACATTTCAAAATGCATTTAAAATACATTTTGAAATGCACTTCAGTGTCTCAATCTATATGCATTTTTGATATGCATTTCTTTTCCATTTGGGATTAACTATACATTAACTCGAAGTTTTGAGAAATTCCAATGTACAGTTTCGCAGATTGCATCATAGAGGGCGCCACACTATAAAATGAGTTTATCCATGCCAAAACATAGCAAAATTGAATAGCCAGACATTTGATTATATTAATTATACGATATTTAAATATGTTGTTTTGCATTTGAATTACACCTCAATGTTGTTAAAAATGCAATAATCACGTATTATGCTTGCTAAACACGTTTGAGGTGAATTCCATGAGCTGGTGGCGTAGATAACATGTATGCATGTTTTATTGGCACCCTTACATTGTATTGTTTTTTATATGGTTTTAATTCAACTGTGGGACTTTTCTACTCCCATAATGGCCTTTCATTGATATCCCCGAACGACAATTGGACCCTCTCATTGTAACATATTCAAAACAAATCCAGTTGGATTGGATTTAGTTGGGCTTTATGTAGCGTATAAATGGAGTAATGAAAAGGGTTGTAAGCTTATTATTTTTAATACCAAGTCAGACTTGACGGAAACTAGACAACAATTTAATGAAGCTGAAAGAATGGAAAAAGCACAAGGTACACTCTCTCGGATATTGTCATTATTAATTAGGTACAGGAAGTTCATGCAAATTAATGCCTATTAACTGTTGGAAATCAACCATGCGTGCAGGCAGCGATTTCATTAAGTGTACATTTAAAGATTTCCTCGGGAATATATGCAGTGTAATAAAGGTGTGGGAGGTGCTGGAATGGGAGAATAAACACATATTGTAAAAGGGGGGTGTTATGTTGCAGTACAACGGGGTTGTGGGTGCATGCTATGATATGGTGATTTATATCGTTATGAAACTAATAAAATATGCAAATTATCTACCAGGCACATAAATATGCACGATGTGTGCGAAAATAAGACGCTATTTGGATTTGAGGAATAGCAGGATCACGTGAGGGTTAGCAACTAAAATAATTATTATTACATTGGGCTTTTCGCGAAGGGCTAGATGCTGAAATATACAATCTTAAAATGCATAAAAGCAATTTTTTCAACTCACAAAGTGAGTGACTACAGCGCTTCTTTTCCTTTTTAAAGACCTTATTTCTGGGATAATGCACGTATGCGAAATTGGTACTTGGGCATATGGGAAAAATGATACATATTAGGAAACTGGTGTAAAAATAACGGTCGTGTTTGCATAATCATGCCTTAGTTTACATATGGCTACTGTATTTGAAAAAGTATCTAGTGCATGTTAATGTTTGTATAAATTTTTTAAAAAGAGTAAATTTTCAAAGTACTTCTCCAGCATTTAAATATACGTTCCGAATGCTTGTGGCACTATCTAATATCTAGATGAAAGTATTTTCTGTTGAGAGTAGCAGTGTAAGAATGTTTGAGAAGTGCTGATATTTTTTGAAAAAATGTTGAGCTTATTGTAATCCGATATCTATTTAGTGAAATATGGCTAACTATGCATTATACAGTATGTTTGGTATTTGGAATCTGAACTATACAAAATGGATAATTTAGATGCATTTCACAAAATTCGAAAGTTTTATTATGAAAATAACAAAAGATAGTCATGTGTTTTGCAGCAAAAAAATCCAGGTTGAAATCCAAATTCTGTAAATACTCTGTACAATATCCACGTCAATATGTTCAATACCATCTCAGGGGCCATTCAAAAAGAACGTGGGGTTGGGGTTCTGCTGGCATGTGGACAGGGAGGTGGATAGCCATTGTGGATGTCCACCAATGATTGCATTTTTCAGTTCTTGGATTTAATGTTTAATTAAGTTTTAAAGGTCAGTGAAAGAAGAAATGGATACCAAAAAAATGTGTTCCCAGTCCCAAACGTACAAGTATTTGAACTTTAAAAATTTCGCGAAAGTCAGCAATTATGCCTAACTTTGTATTAAACACCAATTTTATGCTGAATATTTCCTTACAGGTCATACAATTTCAGTTTATCATAAAAATGTCATGGAATTGGTAGCTAGTAGTATTTGGAAATTTAAAGGATGGGCTTTTGTAAGTTCCAACAAAATTTCTGGACACCCAACTTTGAAAAACAACAGCAACAACTTAGGACATCTATATGGGGGGTGGGGTCTAGGCTAAAATGGACACCATATGTACAGGGGGTGTGGCGGGTTCAATTTTAGAAGGAATTTCAGGGACGTCCTTTATGAATGGCTCTTTATTTGTTATTCAGAACCAACCATAACTCATGTACGTGTCCTGTATAGGGACGTTATGTATAATATATAACTATAATTTTCTCCCAGATGGAAGCCCAGAAAAGAAGAGTAGCAATATTAAAAGTACAACATGGGATTTATCTCCCAATTTACATGATTTGAATATCGTTTTTGTGCAATTTTCAATGAGAAAATTCTCGTTAATCCATGATTTTCCTTGGACTAGTCATGCTTCCAACATCCATGGACAGGATTTTGGAAAGTTGTGTTCGTTGATCCCATATATCCCCTCTACGTTGGACCACCGTGTCTACGATGCATGTCATGTATGCAAAATTCGACATAGAAACGGAACAATGGTGCGACCTCTGTTGGGTTCCGTCGCGAGTGCTCGGGGAACATGCATGAATGCTCTGGTTTTGAATCGGTTATTTTTGGTGCCGCCATTGAAACAAAATAATGACTCCTACAATATATTTGGATGCCAGATGTGTGTTGCCATCACAGGTAATTAACACCCTTGAGTGAATTAATAGTTATCAAATGCCAGCTATGTCATGCAACCAATGGGACGTCAGTCCCGTGGAGAGAAAGGATAATTCCGGCCATTTGATCCCTGATGGCAGAACTTTTTATCTGGTTTCATATCTGGTCCTGAGGACCCCTCTGGACTCGATTCTAGCAGCGTAGATTACCATCGCTGATATCAGTATTGCTGCTTGCATTGTGCAACCCGATTTAATAACAGATTTTCGATTTTCTGTTCAAAACTAGGGTGTTTTGGCAGTAAAATCCAATCTGGAGGAACACCTGTTTCGCTGATGAAACGATCATGAGATCTGTTCTGGACCTACATGCATGTCCATGTCTGACCTGTATTGTGTCCAGTTAGATATCCTAGATCTAACTTTAAATAACTTGCTCAGGTAACGTTAACAATCAAGTGTAATGGGGATACAACTCAAAAAGCCTTTGCTGTTTCATATAGGTATGGTAATACTCCAAAAAAACAGGTAAAATGTTGGTTCCCGGACATTTGGTCAACGGACGATTGATCAAGGACGATTGGTCAAATGGGCTGTTGGTCAAGGGTAATTTCGTCAAGGGACAGTTGGTCATGGTGCTTTTGTCAAGGGACAGTTGGTTAGGTTAGGCTAGGTTAGGTAAGGATAATTGTGATTAAAATATGAACAATTTCGATATAAAAATGGAATTTTAAATTTGTTTTGTTGACCAACTGTCCCTTGACGAAATTAACCTTGACCAACAGTCCATTTGACCAATTGTCCATTAACTTATCGTCCTTTGACCAAATGTCCTAGAACCAAAATGTTACCATCGACATCTTCAGTTTAAAATAATTGAATAAATATGTAAGTTCTATGTCCCAAGCTCCCAACATATTACAAAATTTGTACATGCAGAATTCATAAAAAAGTGGATTACTCATTTTTGAGTTGCAGTGTTATTTGATTTTTTCCAAGAAAAGTTAATTAAGAAACCCATGAAATGTAATCAAACTCCTTAGTCATCAAACAAATGGATTTGAAATATACGTGTGTGCATGTGTTTTCAACTAGATTTCATTCAATGATTACCGCTATATTTTTCAAAATGGAATTTTAGAGCAGTTTGGCCGCTGCGTGCATATGTAACGGGAGTAACGGCTAACGGCTGTGAATCGGCTTACGCGCCGGCTAACGAAAGTGAACCGATTTACGCGGCGGAGCTTGTGGCCGTTTCACTAGATAACACAGCTAGAAAACAAATAAACAAACAAACTGAAGAATATTTGCTAAAACAATATATAGTCTGTAAAAAATATCTAATATAATATATTTTAGAATAATATTCTTTAAAAAATATCTATATTTTGATGGATACTACCGGAAGTTAAGTTTTACAGTTTTACCATTTTTAAAAAACAGTATCAGTTTTTACAAAGTTGTGATAGAGAAATCATCGTGAACGTCCACTTTATCAACAATGCCATCTAATCTAAAAAAATATGCAAATGACCCAGCTCCAACATTGTCGGCTGGGTTTTGCATGGTCCTAGTTTGACGTGTTTCTTTTTTGTGACCGCACCGGACCCACCCCCTTCGTTGTCGCCATTGTGACGTCACGTGTCCTACTAGGAGTATTGCCCTAAGCGGCACGTGGACCTAATGTGAGGGAGTGAGGGAGAGGACTCGTACAATGGATGCTGGCATCCCGTGCAATAAGACGAATCTTTTTTTGGTGGTGGTGGTCGGATGCTCAATGGTAACAGATGGTTGCAAACTTTTTCCCCAACCATTGGGCTTCTGATTTCCACTTTGAGGGAAATGGAACACGTGCCCACCGAAGAATTATGAGAAAAATTGCAATTGCGAAGAGTAGTCTGCGCGTTATTGGCCAATTTGATGGAGGCAGTGACCCACAGCTATAAATTTTCATGTTCAAAACACTAATTGACTCGTTATAATTCATTAATGTTGGTTGGCAGTGTTACTGATTTATTTGCGGGTAACATGCCGTCCAGAATCCTGATAATTTTGATTGCGACATTAAATTGTTTTTATTACGGCCGGTTTCACCAAGTTTCTATAATTTAAAACAGTGATTAATTGAGCCTGTAATTGGTGATCACAAAAAATCAATTTTTATCCAGAGTGTTTATAATTTATATGTGATATAATTGCAATCCCTGGTGAAAAAAACTATTTATAGTTATTTGGACAATTTATTGATTTTAATTGTTTTCTTTGGTTTCTGTAATTACTTCTATTGGTTTCTATTGACTTCTATGGTTTAGCTGAATTGACTGAACAATAGAAAACAATAGAAAACCATTTAAACCAATAAAACCAGTAAAATTTTGTTATTGATAAAAATAGAAAACAATGTTCCAAATAACAATAGAAATCTCTATTTTTTTTTTTTTTTTTTCACCAGGGATGTGTTTAATTTGGAAGTTCTGACAAGACACGTGATAATTTGACTAGCAGAAAAAATTAACTGTTAACTTTTCTGGTGTGAATTTCAGAGATCCGTTTAATAGTAATGACAAAACATTGGTGTCAATTTTCCCTTTCCGCAAATAATGTCTGACAACATTGGGTAAACATTACAAATATTTGATACAATATCTGTGTGGTGTTACTAGAAATCAATATTGCAGAGATACGTTTAATATCAATGGAAACATATTAATATCAGTTTCCCATTTCCCCCAAACACTGTTTGCAAACAATGTGTGTTTATAACATTCTCCTCCCTTAGGTAGTCTCGTCATGAAACATTAAATGTTTTTTTTGTTAATATTATTTGGATCCATATGCGTGGCAGATGTAAATATAATTAAGTAAATCATGTGCTTGAAATGTAATATTTTTAGGATATCACATTTCATTTGGCATTTGAAAAGGCTAATTATAATAGGCATGCAGTTGAGCAACAATTCAGTTACGGCGCTCCTTCCATTGCTTGTTTGAAAACTATAGGTTTCATTTTACAATAAAAAATTCTGAATTCTCTCAGCTAACAAGATAACGAAGTAAAGATTAATTTTCTTTACTGCTTTCTGTTTCGAAACTTCATTAATTATTTAGACGTGGCCATCTGTTTCCAAACTGTGCATATCGTAATGTAGTAGAACCTGTCTAAATGCATCCTGTGTATATGAATAACTTCTCTAAAAGCATAAAATGTACTGGTCCCGTCTTGGGACCCGTGAAAAAATGAATAAACCTCCCTAAAGTAATAATGAATAATTTCTATTGGCCCCAATAATTTTGTAAGTGAAAATCAACAATGGAACTGCATGCAAAAAATATCAAACTTAGATGTTGTTACCGCTTAGATTGACACGTTCCCGGTTTTCATTGAACCACTCAATAAGTGCATACTCCATAGCAGGATATCTATCAGCCCATAGACTTTTTACATTGAAGTTTGTGTTGTCAGATTTGGCTAGATGCTCTGTTGACTTCTTCAGCGTTCTAGAGATTGTGGCTTGGCTGACCTTGATCTTGTGATTTTTCTCAAGCTCAGTATGAGTTCCATAACTTTATCCACACATGGAAGGCAATTACTGTACTTGTATACATGCACTAAAATGTTACCCAATAGCCAGTGACTCATCTAGGATTGAAAAAAGGGAAAATTCCTTATTATGCAGCTGTATGTGCGCATGCCTGCTGATGAACCTGTCTAAAGCCGGCTCTCCACCAAGACGTGCATGTACGTATAAACAAGTATTTATACAAATGCAAAAAAGTTAGCCCTTCAGGTTTGTTTCAGCCGCCATTTTGTAAATATATGTAAATATCAAAATTGTGCACCTATTAAATATATTTAAAAAATGGCGGCTGAAACAAACCCGGAGGGCAAACTTTTTTGCATATGTTTTTAAAAACGTGTTTATACGTATGTACATGTACGTCTTGGTGGAGCAAAATATGGTGGTATGCCATATTCTTGGCCGATTGGCCATATTCTAGCAGACAGCGACATAGTACATGTAGAAGTGATGACAATGATGGACGTAATAGCGCCATTGTTGTCTGTTAGCAGACTACACAAGACAACTACAGAATGCAACAATTTTAGCAAAAGCGCCATTGTTGTCCTTTAGCACACTACAGAAGACAACCCTGTTCTGTGTGGGCTACACCCTTGTCACAAAGTCAGTCCACTGGTGAGTAGGATGTGTGTGAATACTGCATAAAAGCAAAACCTGTCTAAAAGCATACTTTCCCACTGTTCCCAAGAGTGTGCTTTTAGGCAGGTTCTACTGTTCATGCACCCATTCCCCAAATAACGATTATTTATGCATATTCATTTTTCAGTTATCTCATTGCATAAGTTGTCACGAGTTTTAATTATAGCTTTTGAGGAAATTTCTGCTTTTATTGGAAAAATTTAATTTCGAGTGCTTTCAATCTAATGTTCCCCTTTCATCATTATCCCCATCACCAGTACACGAACTCGAGCAATACCTTTTGTACATTCCGGCCATTGGCCAAAGCTCAATTTTGACGATATTATTACACATTCAGTAGAAAAATCGATAAATTGCGGCCTTAATGAATTGCATCAAGCCTACGAATCGTAAAGGACTTGCCGCCATTTTTTTTACTCTTATTTAATTATACACATATGGGGTTTCAATTTACAATCAGAATAGCTAATTCGTAACCATGTGAACTTATCTTTTATGTTGTGGAGGGTTTTATTATTTTTTAAAAAAAATTTAATTGTTCCTGTTATATATAACGGAGGGTTGTGTTGGTAATTAAGCATGTAAATGGAAATCAGAAGGCGCTAGTGTCCTTTCTTTTGAAAAAATGGCCGTTATGGTAATATTGTGTAATTTGTGCTTGCCAGCATCAAAGTTGACTTTTTTTCTCACTTGGAAGTGTCAGATGGTAACACCGAACGCACATGTTGGATTTGTTCCCACGTGATTCAAATTGGACATGCTTGGCATTTAACATAATGCAGCGCCCAGCAGTGGCTGAAATCGGCGTAATTATGCTACTTAGACAGGCGTGACGTAAGGCCAGATGGATGAGGGATTCAGGGGGAACTTTTCAAGGGATGGATGAGGGTATAGACTCCTTTTTATGACCAGAATTTTTAATAAAAATATTTGATAACAGGCCTGAAAATTGTTGCTATCTTGCTGGTGCTCTTTTAAAATATTGGATGCTGTTTTACATAGTAAACTTGATAAAGGTGGATTTACTTACCCTAATTTTTTTTTTCGCAATTATTACAAATTTATTAAACATTCTTGGAGGATTTTTTTTAAAAAAAAAACTAGTAATATTTTAGGTGTTATGATGGCTATCCTGTCGTAAATTTTCGATTCGCAAATTTTACATATTTTACAAATTTTACAAGCACTGTTTGAGGAATATGGATTGGAACTTGTTTCTGGATGGTGAACTCGTTCAAGGATAGGTAGTTTGTTCCAGAATTGGGAACTCATTCCAGGATTGGAAACTCGTTCCAGGATTGGAAACTCGATCCAGGATTGGGAACTCGATCCAGGATTGGAAACTTGATCCAGGATTGGAAACTCGATCCGGGATTGGGAACTCGTTTCGGGATTGGAAATTTTTTCCGGGTTTGGAAATTCTTTCCGGGTTTGGAAATTCTTTCCGGGTTTGGAAATTCTTTCCGGGTTTGGGAACTCGTTCCGGGTTTGGGAACTCGTTCCAGGATGGGAAACTCGTTCCAGGATGGGAAACTCGTTCCAGGATGGGTAACTCGTTCGAGGATTTTGAAGGCGTTCCGGGTTTGGGAACTTGTTCCGGGATTGGAAATTCGTTCCGGGATTGGAAATTCGTTCCGGGATTGGAAATTCTTTCCGGGTTTGGGAACTCGTTCCGGGTTTGGGAATTCGTTCCAGGATGGGGAATTCCTTCCAGGTTTGTTAACTTGTTCCAGGATGGGGAACTCGTTCCAGGATGGGGAACTCGTTCCAGGATGGGGAACTCGTTCCAGGATGGGGAACTCGTTCCGGGATTGGGAACTCGTTCCGGGTTTGGAAATTCTTTCCGGGTTTGGGAACTCGTTCCGGATTTGGGAACTTGTTCCAGTATGGAGAACTCGTTCCAGGTTTGGGAACTCGTACCAGGATGGGAAACTCGTTCCGGGATTAGGAACTTGTTTCGGGATTAGAAATTCTTTCCGGGTTTTGGGAACTCGTTCTAGGGTGGGAAAATCGTTCCGGGATTAGGAACTTGTTTCGGGATTGGAAATTCTTTCCGGGTTTGGGAACTCGTTCCGGGTTTGGGAATTTGTTCCAGGATGGGGAATTCGTTCCAGGATGGGGAATTCGTTCCAGGATGGGAAACTCGGTCCAGGATGGGGAACTTGTTCCAAAGACTACCTTTGTGTATATGACAGCTGGAAAAATGGGTCCCGAGTCATGTTCCAGGCTTGTCTAAGTAGATCCACTAAGTTGATGCAGGAGGTTAACTATTTCCCTCATGTATAAAAACTAAGCCTGCAGTTCTTTATCATGAAATATTACGGAATTTAGCCGGAAATGCTTTTTCCACCAAAAAAAAAAACTTGACTGTACAGTCAAATATTTTAAGAGTGTATATGAAGTATTTATTGTTTATTTGGATTGCAAGACTTATTCAACTTTTGATTGTTTTCCTGTTTCTAAACTGTGTTCTCGCACTGTCTGGATATATCATTATTTATTTATAAATAGTGAAAACAAAAAATAACCCAAAACATTAATTTGATGCAACCCAGGTTTGGCTTCTATGAATGGCAAATGTAAGGTCGAATGAATAAACGTGGCAGCTTTTGTTTATAAATATTTAGAAAAATTGAAGTTTTTTTTCAAATAAATGTAACTCAACCTACAACAGTAATATCATCATGATTTTGTCACATCAAGGCCGTGTACATGAGAAATATGCATTTAGACAGGTTAATCAGCAGACATGCGCACATACAGCTGCTAAATAGGGATCCCCTGGTGAAAAAAAAACAATAGAAATTGGTTTCTATTGTTATTGGCACTTTATAGATTTTATTTGTTTTCTATGGTTCATGTATTGACTTCTATTGGCTTCTATGGTTTAGCTGTATTGACTGAACAATAGAAAACCATAGAAAACAATTGAAACCAATAAAACCAATAGAAACTTTCTATTGCTACCAATAGAAAACAACGTTCCAAATAACAATAGAAAACAATAAAAATCTCTATTGTTTTTTTTCACCAGGGTTGGCACATTTTATACATTTAGAGAGGTTCATCTACACAGGATGCATTTACACAGGTTCTGCTGTATATAGACTACATGTGGATGCCGCATTTCATCTCCTGTTTTCTCATCAATGTTTAACACAATTAATTAAGCTGCCAAATAGGGATGGCCTTGTAAGAAAAACAATAGAAACCAATATAGATTTATATTGGTTTCTATTGTTATTAGCACTTTATTGATTTTAATTGTTTTCTATGGTTCATGTATTGACTTCTATGGTTTAGCTGTATTGACTGAACAATAGAAAACCATAGAAACCAATAGAAACTTTATATTGATACCAATAGAAAACAACGTTCCAAATAACAATAGAAAACAATAAAAATCTCTATTGTTTTTTTCACCAGGGTGGGCACATTTTTTACATTTAGAGAGGTTATTCATCTACACAGGATGCATTTAGACATGTTCTGACTACATGTGGATGCCACATTTCATCTCCGGTTTTCTCATCAATTTTTAACACAATTAATTATTGCCCACAAAATATCATTTGTTATGCAAATGAATGCTTTCGTAATTGCATCAGCGCACCATTATGACATAAGTTACGATTCGTGAATTGCTTTGTGAAGAGCAATTATTTGATCTCAATTGTTGAGTCCTGAGTCTGAGCCTAAGCTCTTTTTTATTCGCCTCCAATGCTTCAAAGAAGGACTTGGCGATATATATTTCTAATCCTTTTTTAAACATCGTTTTCCAAAAGTTTTATGTCCACATTGGAATATTAACGAAAGGAATAAAGAGGGATTAAATCTCATTGAGGTTTTCGTTCCTCCATCCTGACAAGGGTTGATGTTGACATTTAAATTAAAATCATGTTCCACGGTCGCTGTAAGCTTTCTACATGAATACTGATATTTCTATAAATTACGGATTAACGTCGTATATTATCTTACTTTGTTCAAACTTAGTACGCTTGATGCAAGTTGACAGGTTGACTTAAGGGATTTATCATTTTAAAGTCTGCAATGAATAAAGGATTAGACAATCATAAATATCGCTAACTTGATCACATGGGCAGTTTTGACAATCACTACTACAATAAGTAGCTCCATCTAATTCTTCAGATTTTTTTATATGCAAATTTACAAAATGTGCATCACATGCTTGTTCATTTAATGTTAGCACCTGACAAATAAACGAAACTTTTTGTATCAGAATTTTAATGATTGCATGTACAATAGATACATTTACTGTACAGTATTTTTGTCATTTATAGCATTCATTGCTGAATATTTAAATTTTAAAAAAAATCAATATTGGTATGTACATGTATAGTTTTAATGCGCATAATTTAATTACCACACACAACAATAAGTACTGTATAACACAAACTGAAATACAGTTTGCACTTGTGTAGTACTGTATAACACAAACTGAAATACAGTTTGCA
>JAQGBW010004027.1:0-14742 GCA_034698625.1 Julus scanicus | reverse complement strand
GAAGAAAAAGAAATCGGGATTGCAAGGCAAAGTCCAAAGTTGTGCTTATGCAAATCCCCGGGTCAAAGTGTCGGTGATTCGCAACAATTTGACCAGACTGGAATTTTGCCCGGTCAAGGTCTCACACACTACAAATAAGCTTCACTGCAATACACGTGAACTTTACTGCAACACATTCCAGCAGCACTACAGTACACAACAGTAAACAATGAAGTCATATCAACTTTAGAGACATCTTCCAAATATCAGTATTCCGCACCAGATCTTTTTCTTCTGCAATTATTCTGTTTGTCACAATGTTTGCAAACCGCGCTGACATGACATTAAAAAGCCACGAGTGCGATGTCCGTGTAAGAGATGCAGGGGTTTTAGTTAATATATATTTTTCTCATTGTACATGTTTCCCGTCGTCTTTAACATTTCCTCCTTTTAGTCGTCATTTTTCCTCTCCACTGGTCATCGTGGTCGATTATTAACACCCCATTAAGCAGCACGTACTTGGCTACACATTGTACAAATTCCGTGGGATTCTTGGCCATCATCTATTTTATCAGGGCCGTTTGTATAAAAAAAACACAAAAACCTCCCACGATGAGCCAAGATGAAACACAATGGAAATAGAGATTATCAACAAAAACCAGTGCGTTCAATACAAAATGTCCCATTTGTGTAGCAAATCTTTTTTTAAAAGATATATAGTTTGTTTTGTCAGCAAATTCGCAATGTTCTTTCATAGATATGATTGTTAGAGATTTGTGGGATTTTGTCGACAATCTCCATTTCTGATGTATTGCGTGCTATTTTTTCCCCTCTATTTTCAGTAGATTTTTGCAAATATTCGCCATCATTATATTAGGTTTTTAGTGGATGCAGAATCACGTTTCTGTTTTGATATTGATTCGTGTGGGAAAAGTACAGCAGAATGATATTCACACAAATTTTGGTGTCTCCAACTTATACATGTGGAAGAATTTCAACTTGGATTTGAACATGACACAGTCTGGTATCGAAAACAAAGTATGAAAAAATGGTATGTGGGAATAAGTTTTCCCAGGTGGAAGAAAAATATATAGAGCCTTATACAAGTATTTTTATCAGCAGATGGCACACTTAAAATTGTCTTAAATTGTCGAATAACACTGAAAAACGTACTATGTATAGACATGCACGATTTTATATAATGGCTAGACCAGAAATTGGATAAAACGGGTGTTCCAAAATTCACGCAAAGTTTAAAATTTGTGCCATTTGTGCTTTAAGTGTTGCCAACGAAAACTAAAGACAGTGTGACAGCGGTCAATTCAGTGTTATTAAAAATGGAGTGCTACATGAAAGATCCCCTTTTCTTGCACACTCCATTATACACCCATACCTCGATATACGGCCGCTCTTTATACGGCCTTTCGCTATAAGGGCCTTTTTAAATTATGGCACGTTTTCGATATACGGCCTAAAATGTTTCGTTATACGGCCGTTATGCGTGCAGTTTCTTATGTGCGCATGCGCACACCAGTCAAACACCTCGCCGCTGGCACTGTGCAACGCACAGTTGCATACAATTTTTTTAAAATCTTGTTTCACTTACTGATTGATGACTAAAAGAGTTCGTTAAACAAATTAAACAATATATTATGAATAAATGAAATTAGAAAGAATTAAAAAAAAAGACTCGTTATACTAAATGTTATCAATGATATCCAGTGATTGGGGGAGCTGCAATTCCACAGTGCCATATTTGGACGAGCCGCCACTGGTTGTTTTTCAATATATGTATACATACATATGTGCATATGATTTTTTTTTCTAAATCAACCTTTATTGTTAGTACATTGTTTTGTACTTTTATTTTCATGCAAGTACTTTCATAGAAAATAAAAAGAATAAAATGCTTTATGAACTAAAAAATATACTATTTTGCAAAGAATTGGAACGGATCTATTTGAATTGCTCAGGTTCCTATGGTAATAATTGATTCGTTATACGGCTTTTCGCTATACGGCCTACTTTTCCGGAACGTGTTTAGGCTGTAAAACGAGGTATGGGTGTATCTATCTCTTAGCCGGCTCCTGTCTGCACTCTTAACTTATGTCATCATCCTCATTCCGTTACCTGCTAATTCCTTTCCTAATCTTTTGTCCTTTCCTGTTCTGTGATAAATTTGGCTAAGCACCTGTAATGGTCAACTTAAGGCGTTTCCTTGAAACTGTGACCAGCCTGTCCATGGTCCTCTCTGTCATGCGGGGGAATTTGGGGAAAAAAGAAGTGTACCGAACAAAGATTCGTGATGTCAAAGAGTTAAGACGCCAAATTCTGGCCGCTCGGGATGAACTTGATCGAACTGTAATCCACTCATACCTCATTAACACGTATGCATTTATCCTTATTTGTGCAAAATCTATATTTTTCTAGCAGTCTTTAATATTTCTTATATGAATGTCTAAGCTAGTTTTATACATCAAGGGTAGTAATTGCAGGCGAAACATTTTTATTGTTTCTTATTAAGCAAATACAACATCTAAACTGTGCGCCATTAATTTAATTACGCTGATATGAGAGTGTAAAAAAACCTCAGTGCAGTTAAAAAAAAATGCAAATGTTTAAATTGTGGCAGAAAAATGTTTTCGTGCTAATCTTTCGACGAGCGTTTTTCATTAGCATTCTTGAGGTCATATCTGGCTGTTTTATTTCTCGCCACCAGGGCGTTAATTAAGCTGCTAATGTTATTAAATTTATCTTTAAAAATTCTGTGCTAAAAACTAATGGCTCACAGCTATATGGCTTTACATATATTATTACATTAGGTTTTAGACTTGCCATTGATGCTAAAACATTGGCAACTTAATTTTGTAATTAAATCTGGAAAGGCCTATGAACGCATTATATATACTAGACATTAACCACATTAGCTTTACTTACCCTGGTGAAAAAACAATAGAGATTTCCATTGTTTTCTATTGTTAGTTGGAACGTTGTTTTCTATTGGTTTTAATGGTTTCAATTGTTTTTTATGTTTTTCTATTGTTCAGTCAATACAGCTAAACCATGCAGAAGTCAATACCTGAACCATAGAAAACAATTAAAATCCATAAAGTGTCTAAATAACAATAGAAACCAATAGAAATCTTTATTGGTTTCCATTGGTTTCTATGGTTTTCTATTGGTCAGTCAATACAGCTAAACCATAGAAGTCAATAGAAGCCAATAGAAGTCAATACATGAACCATAGAATACAATTAAAATCAATAAAGTGTCCAAATAACAATAGACACCAATAGAAATCTCTATTGGTTTCGATTGGTTTCTATGGTTTTCTATTGGTCAGTCAATACAGCTAAACCATAGAAGCTAATAGAAGCCAATACATGAACCATAGAAAACAATTAAAATCAATAAAGTGTCCAAATAACAATAGAAACCAATAGAAATCTTTATTGGTTTCGATTGGTTTCTATGGTTTTCTATTGGTCAGTCAATACAGCTAAACCATAGAAGTCAATAGAAGTCAATACATGAACCATAGAAAAAAATTAAAATCAATAAAGTGTCCAAATAACAATAGAAACCAATAGAAATCTGTATTGGTTTCTATTGGTTTTTTTTACAAGGGTCTAAAAATCTAAAATAGGGATGCTTCGGGTCGATTTTTTGGTGTTTTTTTTTTAACATTTAAAAAAAATTGTTGCGTGAATTGCTCGCATTGCATGTTGTTGTTGTTGTTGTTAATAATTTGCAATTCTAATCAGAATATAAAATTGCTCGATGAAACATATATGACACTCGAGCATCCGGTGTGCTTTTTTTTGTTGGAAATGTGTGTAAATGAAAGTAAATTTCTCGTTGGCCATAATCCTTATTATTGATGTTCTCGTTTTGTGCCAGAAGCACACATTAAACGCTTCCAACAAAGTCAATAAGAGTAAAAACAAGGCCGTTTCTAATTGAGAAAAGGCACTCTCGTGAGCTGACTTCTCGCTTAATGTTTCTCATAAATCGAGGTTAAGGGACGCTGAAATCCACGCTGCTGCTGAATCGCGGCTTAAAAGCGGCTCAGGAGGTGTCTTCGCGGGCAACATTAAGCTAGGCTTGATTTCAATTTCAGCCATCAAAAACAAAAGCAAATTTATTTATGGGATTAAGGCGTTTTCTCGTGATCGGTAAACAGCTTGGAAAATGGCCGCCAACCAGCCAGACGACGGCCGCCATATTTGATATCGGCATGTATGGGACATACAATACGCAGTAAAAACATATAGTTAAGACTGGTTTTATGACTGAGACATTTTTCAAAGACATTTAACAGCAGTTAAGACACTTAAAATGTCATTCTAGCATTTGAAATTCATTTTAAGTTACAAGACAGGTCCTTGGAAAAAAGTCGTGTTAAATTCAGGGGCCATTCAAAAATTATGTCACACCTAGGGAGGTGGGTGGGTTGTTTGTTTTTTGTGACAATTGTGACCAAGGGGTGGGGGGAAGGAGGTGCTTCGGTAATGTGACATCACACAGTCAAAATTTATTTTAAACGGTAAAAAATATGCGGTAAAATTTTTTAAATTTTGTTTAACATTTGAAATTTTGAATAGCAGTTGGGAAAAAAGATTTGGGTCCTCTAGTGACTTAAAACTTTCTTCCCGATAAAATAATAAAAGAATATAGAATTTTTTAAAAATAATTAAAGGGAGGGACGAATATTCGACGGGTTGTGACATCATTATGGATGGCGTGTAGTAAAATTTGGGACAATTGTGACAAACGGTGGGGGGGATGTTTAAAAAGAGGCAAAAAAGTGTGACATAATTTATGGATCATCCCTAACGTCATTTTAAGGATTTATGTTTTGATCTACAGTATAAACAAAAATAATGCAGTCATTCAAAATGAATAATTGAAGCTATAGATAATATAATATCAATATATATAAAAGGACAAGATTTCGGATGAAGTCTCGTCCACCGTAGAAGGAAATAACTATAATTTTTCTACAAATATATACCTTGAAAAACGCCCTTGCCTAAAGTATACCAAACGAAACCCACAAGTTGATGTGGTTACTTTGGGACAGAAATATTGATGTGAGTTTCCCTGCACCTGTTAATCAAAAAGTAAACATGAAGCCATATTAGGAAAGAGTTGGGATCGTAATTATTGGGATATAGTTTTCAGAATTCCCCCTATAAAACCCACCAAAAACTGCAAGCCAAAAGTTTGCTGTTAATTTTTCTTAAGGTTACACGATTTCCCGCCTTTTTAACTTGTAAATAATTAGTGTTACGCAATTGCCACCAGGGGGCCTGGAATGGGTGGACGTGTATTATTTTACTCCTGCAAGTTCTGCTGTGTTTCGGTCATAATTGTGCTATTTTGACGCGCTGTTTTAGTGAATACGTTTACTTCTTGTTCAACTACAACATTCGTATACTATAATTGGTGAGTGGATTGTTATTAAAATATCAAAAAATAACACCAACTGGGGCATTATTGGACAATTGCATTATAATGGGTATTTATGTCTGAAAATCTTGGGCATCTTGGATATAATCCCAACAGAAACATTGCCAAACCTACATAATAACTAACCTCTAATTTAAATCCAACTAAAGACGCCATTTCTGAAACAAAAAAAAATCCAAATTACCGATGGTAGGATTTAAGGGTTATCCAATAGACAAAAGAACGCCATTAGCCGCCATCTTGTTTGATAACTATTACACTTTTACAACCATAACAATAACAACAAAAACAAAAATCATCAGCCATTTAATATCTATATGGAATTATGCTACCTAACACAGTCCAAGGTAAATTGTAAAAACATCTTTTAAAGCGAATATATTATATTTTGTCTCATTATTGTAAGAATAAATCTAAATACATAGATTATTTGGGGAAAATTAAGGGTTAAGTTTAATGTCTTGTTAATAAAAAATTTAGTCTACACTGTTGTAGGCAAAGATTTTTTGGGCCAAGTTGAAAAATTTGTGTTGGCTATTTGCAGCCGTTAGCCGTTACACAACCGCTACTGAACATGTGACTTATACTGAAAACAAAGTAGAAGTCCTTTAGTTGTGTTTCAAAAGCATTAATTTTCCATCTTAAAGTATTACTTGCTTTTGCTACCCAATAATACTGTCACTCACAGTCAGGTGTTAAGTTTTGAGCAATATTCCAGTGTCACGAGTAGTAGCAGTAGTAACCGTGCACATTATTTTCTCAGGAGTGCGAAGAAAATTACTAATGCCGGGATAAAATTTAAAGTACAACTTGCACAATTTTGTACAATTCTGGAGCGATGTTAGTTATGACCGATTTTGGTTGCCGATATGGTTCCACGCTTACTTCTAGTCCCTACTACGCGGTGTTTACTACCCGATCGAGGACGGTACAAACCGAGGTCTCATGTAAATCCTTATTGTTTCTCTGCTGTTTTTTTTTAAACTCATTAGGGGTGTAAGTCACCTCTTGTAGAGACAAAACATAGGATCTGCTGACATATGATAAGAGTACGATGTTCAAACCATTATACACATTTTCAGTATTTTAATGTACTGTATTTTCCCGATAGATAGCCCGGGCAATCTATAATTCAGGGCCCCAATTTGACCCAGCTTACTTTCGAGGCAGGCTTATTTTATCAAAACCGTTTACTACGAAAACTGAATGCCAAAGTTATGCTCGTATCCGTGACGCTTCACAATTATGCATATGGTAAATAATGATTACGGAGGCAGTCTTTATTCTAAACTCCCGAGAGCAGACTCGCTAGCATAGCGTGGGGCCTGTGGCAAGGGCCCCTTTGGTACTATGCTTCATTAAAATATGGGAGCAGCGAATTGCTGGTGGTCCGGGAAAAACCCAGCTTTCTCATGATACGCTTATGGGAGGCATATATTCACTTTCACATGCCCAGTTTGGCCTGGCTAATTAACGAGGCCAGCGTATTTCCATTCACGTCCTCCATTTGTCCAGCTTAATTTCGAGGCAGGCTATCTATCGAAGAAATATTATATGTTTCAAGAGAGTGTATGTTGTGTGTTAGGTTCAGTGCATTGTTAATTAAATAATAGGAAGTGGAAATGTCCAACTAGTGGATATTCACAAAGTTGGCATAGTGGATGGGCCCGAATTTCCAGTATTTGAAAGTATGTTTCGGGAGAGTGTATTTTGGGTGTTGTTAGTTCACAGTTAATTGAGTAGGCAGGAGAGAAATTGTTCAACTAGTGCACTTTCACGTTGTTAGCATTATGTATGGGCACAACATCAGACCTTATGACGCTAAATACTTTAGTGGTCTGATTAAACTGACTGTTGAAGACAGTGTGTGATGTAAATGTCTTGTCTGAAGGAGAGGCAGGAATGAGTCTATTGTTCATAACGATGGAAATGGGCAGGAAAAAACTGAGTGTAAAACTAGGCACACATGTATTAGTGGTGCGTTGCATTTAACCCTCATCCCCCTCAAAACCAAGCTACTCCTCCATTGTTTCATTCTCCATCCCCCTGCGATAATCCTTCAGGGACTAACATGTACATAACATCCTCCACTCCAACCCCACACAGCTTCTTCCACTGGTCTAAATTTGGACACCCTCTTATTGGTCTCCAATGACCCTGCTCTAGCTTTAAACAGTAGTGAACTACCCAATGAGTTGTCATATTCCTTCTCTACCTATTTTCTCCTTCCATTGATATACTACCAGCATGCTTTACATGTCATCCCTGCCCTCCTTTTAGCACACGCCCCCCCTTACTCTGGCGCTTATCAGTTGCAACTGCTTAATCACCTGCAGAATGGAACCTGTTTCAATTTTTTTGTTGAGGGGGATTAAAAAGTCAGCTGTGCGCAAGGTTTCATTGAAGGTTATCTGTTTCATTTTCGTGAGTAAATATTTGCATGAACAAACTTGCTAGTGTTTGCCTGGCCTAAGAGGGGCAGCCTGACCCAAGGTATAAACTATGCATAAGGCACCTGGAATGGCACAGTTGACTGAAGGGAGATAACGCCTAATAGTGAGGAGGGACACCACAATTGAGATGGGGTCTAGGTCATCCACTTGTCTCCAATTACACCGTGATTGCAGTACTAGCTTTTTCCTGGATAGAAGTTTCCCTTACAGAGTCTATACAGCGTGGAATGACTTACCCCTTGACCTTCCTGCAAAGTTGTTTGAATGTTCTGGTCACTCATTTATTAACTCCTGTGGGCATTGGAGATCCCGACTCAAGCTTTTTATCCTAAATCATGATTAGAATTGTTTTGTTTATTACAATTATTGTGTCCTTCATTGCTTGATAGATGTTTTGTTTATTACAATTATTATGTCTTACAATGCTTGATTTAATTCCCGCTTCTATCTTTTTTATTGCATTGATTTTACATTGATAATGTGTTTTTTTAGTGTACTTATGTATATGCAATGACTGAGTTTTATACTCCTTGAGTGCTTACATTGTACTACGGCTGCCCGTTGGGTAGTCGCAGTTGTGAGGGTTAATAAATAAATAAATAAATAGTATTCCTGCACCTGTTAATCAGCGAGTAAAAATGATGACATATTCGGGAAGGAGAGTTGATTCTACTTGAGCAGGGCAATGTCAAGTTATAATTACTAAAGGTTTTCTGAACTTCTAAATACAACAAAAACTGGCTCAATGTATCCGCATTTTACGGCACTTGGTGAACGATTTTACTTTATTACTGCCTGCCTTTTAGCGCAATGTCGTTTTTAAAATGATTTTACATACTTTCGCAAAAAAAACTTGAAAATTGAAATGTAAGGACTACGACAACTTGCCATTTGAATTCTGCCTGCGTATACATATATATGCAAATCTTACTAAATAAAATTTGAATATTTATCTGAAAATTAGTTTACAGACTCGGTGAATGTAAATGTGCCCGCTGTCTTCAGTTAAATATATTCAAAAAAAAAAACATCTCTCTAAAGATCTGTGAATTTAAAATTTATCTTAAATATATCGAATGCATTTCTGGTCTATCGCATATGCAATACGCGTTCGCGTATTTCAAAGCGTACCAATTCCGGTTCAAATTTTCCACATTAATCGCTTCACCTAGATATGCAGCGAATTTCTAAATAAGTGTAATATTTCGATATGGTTATTGTTAAACTTCTCCCCCAATAGCCTGACAACAGTAAAAATGCATCGAAATTCACGTAGCCACGTGTTCGCGAAATGTAAATCTGCTTAAATTTGTTATTTATGGACGCCAGTATGAATTTGAAATAAGCTCCATCAACAGAGTTGTGATTTCAGGTAATAACTGGAAAGTTGCATGAATATTTCATGTCTGGGTCTAAAACGTATCTTCTATTATTTCACACGAATGCACTCGAAAATATGTTAATTTCCCTCGTCGAGCCTGTTTTTTACGATATAAGTTTTATATATATGTATGTATATATGCAACAGCTGCCTGGCTTTTCTCATTATACAGATATTTATGAACATGAACATCTGTCATTTTAGATGCAATTTGACGCAGGAACCACATGTGTAAGGATTTTTGTTTTTAGTTATGCAATTAATTATGCGGTGAAAACTTATTTGTATTAATTACGCTATTCACTAGGATATAGTTCACGAGAGATTAACACGATTTTAGTGAAAGTCGCATATATTTTTAAGCTTGTTTTACATAAGCAAGAAAACATATGTAAGTGAGTCTTGTGTGCATTTTGGCGAAGCTTGTGTGCAATGCAGTGAAGCTGTAAAATTTGAAAGTGTAAAAAGTTTGACACTCGTGTGGACTACATGGAACTTAAGTTCCCGCATATGTTTGTGTAAAATGGTGACCTTCTGGGGAAACACAAAAATATGGGAAGGAAAAGTGTGATTTTACTACCAAAAAGTATGTTTTTACTTCAAATATTAAACTCTTCTAAGAGTGTTGTTTATAGAGGACACGTTTTCAAATTAAGTACATTAATAGCAGTTAGGATGGTTCATGATGTTATTAAATGTTTCACACCAATTTTTTTGTAAAGAAAGGAGAATACTGTGAGTTTTAAATTTACTGATACACGAGTCATAAATATGGTTACAAAATTTGATGTCATTCTGAAGCTTTCCCTACCGTTAATGTAAGGAGGAATCAAAATTGCAAAATTGCAACACATTTTGCATCGATGTTAGTTAATTTTCAATAGTTTGTTAGTTTTCGTAAAAAAAACCTGCTAAAAAGTAAAGTGTGTTCCTATTATTGCAAATAAAAAATAATAATTTTAGTTTGGTAAAATCCTTTGTATTTTCGTTTTAATAACAGTGTCCCATACTCCATTCCTCTTGCACGCAGGAGGAATGGGACACTATGAAGAGTAGTCTATTTTCAATTATTTTTTTTAGTTTAGTAACAAGAAAATATTTTAAACACTGCACAATATTCACAATAGTATAAAGTAAATTTGGGAATAAAATTTCTTACGTTTTATGGTTTGTAAATAATTTTAAAACTAAAAAGGTGAAAAATGGCCCATTCCAACCCACTCTCCCCAACACTTATTTTAATTAAGTAACACAATAAAAACAATGCTGTTTTCCTAGGGAGGGAGGCCCAAATTTGGGTATTTTGCCCTGGGCTTCAAATATTCTCACTGCGCAACTGCCCGAAACATACATTCGGCCGAAACCGAGACTTGGCAGAAACTAACATTTCGGTCTCAGTCGGTCTGTAATGTAAGTTTCGCTTTATTCATGTGTCCTAAAAATTTTTGTAAAGGGATCGATTCTGCCCTTCTCAGTTTCGTGGAAATACTACGTGGCTTCGCACATATGTGCATTTTAAACCACCTTGCGGCACGTACTGTATTAAATTTGATGCACGTTATCTTAGTTTTTTTTATATGTATATATTTTTTTGCATATGTATGTAAAGGAAAGCAAGACACCGATTGTTTTTTTTTTTTTTTTTCTGCTTCTTGTTTTTCTTGTTTTTTTGCATGAGGATAAATTGTCACTTCATGCATTTTTGATCATTGAGCTTTTGTCGTTTTTGGTAAGAAAAGCTGTGCCTATATCTTCATTTATATTTCGCACGTAAAGACAGTTATCTGTTTGGTAAATACATGCAAATAGGTGCCGTTGTTATTCAGAAGGTTTTTTATCTTCCTTCAGCGAGACATTAATACTGACTTTGTATTTATACGAATGCCAGTGTCTCGAAGAAAAAAGACTCGTGTTTCTGCAGTATTTATATCGTGTCGTATTTACGTAGTTGTCACGACATGAAATATGACAGTTTGTGCACTACATGTGTCTGTGACACTGTGTTTAGGCTACCATATCAAAACTATGATGAAAAAACATGTCTGTCATGATACGCATCAACAACTGTTGCAAGGCATATATTTTATTTCTAAACTTGTATTGATATCGACATAGGAAATTTTCTTCTTCATCTTATTCTTTGAAATGGTTTTAAGGTGGATGTGAAACAAAGTGATGACTTCAGTTTTTTATCAGAGATGACATTTATTCGGGTATTAATGAAATCCTATAATATTTAATCTTGAAATATGCCTGAAGAAAATTCCATTATGAATATCAATTTCAATATTTCTTAAGCCAACTTGTTTGTTTCCCCCTTCTTAATGTCTTTTTGAAACATTTTCTTTTGAAACATTCTGATGCTCAGATGTGCTGATTAATACATGGTTTTCATGAATTTTTTCAGTTACCCAATCAAGTTAAAAGAAGCATGTTGTGTTAACATGTTGGGTATCAAGTGAGGTAACTTTGGGCCACAGTGGTTTTAAAGGCATACATGAATATTTCAATAATACAAGTTAAAAACACTTTGGTCCATACTTTTCAAGGGTATTTTTTAAGTTAAATAATTAGAAAATATTGAAATGGTTCAAAATTCAAAACTCAAGTTTGAATAAATCCCAAATTGCCCCACTTTACCTCATATATAGTTGCAGTAGAACCTGTCTAAATGCATACACTTGGGCCTGGTGAAAAATATGCTTTTAGACAGGTTCATGTGTACACGGTTTAACAGGTTGGGACCGACATATTTTCTGCATTTAGAGAGGTTATTCATTTGAACAGGCTGCATTAAGACAGGTTCTACTGTAGATATGACCAAACATGGGCGTATGTACACTGTAAAAACAAGTCTTAATTTAACTCTTTTCATGTCATTTATTGTAGACGATCTTCTTTTCAAAATAAGACACAAAAAAGTGTCTTATTTAAAAAAAAGGAAGCTTAATGTGTCTTATTTTTTTGTTGAAAAAAGACGTAAAAAGTTGATTTCGTCCATGGACGCTATAGGCTCTTACATGGGAAATTTATCTAAGTCAAAGCAGGCCAAACATGTGTCTAATTTCTGATCAAGCCATATATGTCCATACATGGTTTTTCACCCACACGTGTAAATATACAGCTCAACTTCTGCTATTATGAAATCCATAATTAAAGATGAAGGACTTGTGTTAATATATATCAAATATTAGAAATTATAAATGTATCATTACCGAACGCTTTTTCACGGAGCTTTTTTTTCTTAATCTTCCGCCATCTTCACACTATATTGTTCACGAGATTATCACGCACTTAATCCAAGTGTTTTCACTTCAAAGTTATCTTAAATTCAACCAAAACACGATAAAAATCCACCCGAAAAAACTTAATAACCTGGACATTAAACCGAATAAAACATTTGTTCCAAAGTATAACGGAACACCATTTAGAACTGTAGAACGAAAGGCGCGTGCCCCACTGGTATGCATGCATGCACGCACGCACGCACGCGCAACAACAACTGCACGTGCCTTTCGTCCTGCAGCAGCACGTGCCCGACTTCCATGCGTATGCATGCACGCGCGCCTTTCGTTCTACATTTTTAATTGGTGTTCCATTATACTTTGGAACAAATGTTTTATTATGTTTATGTCAATTTTGATTCAAGTTTTCGGCTTTTGTCGTGTGGATTTTTACCGTTTTTAATTGCATATTAAGCGAGTTTTATAAGCTAATACACGTGGATTAAGTCGTGAACATGTATACTGGAAGATATCAAACACCAGGACGTCTCCGTGAAAATATCATTCACATAAAGGCATGTCTGGTTTTTTTCTTCTTGTAGTTTGAAAAATGTCTGATAATCAAACTTATTTATTAATTTTCAAAAAATTACCAGTTCAAAGTGAAAAACAACAATATGCATGCACTTGCTGATCCAACAAGACTATTTTAAACAATTTTTATTTTTATTTAATCTCTGTTTGTTTGGCTGTGAGTGTCGTTGCAAATTTACGCATTGAAAAGGATACTGTATAGGGTACTGAATTGAATTGAAATGTCTTAAAAAAATATCTCAGTTATAATATCGGTCTAATTCCAGTCAATTATTTCTTAGCTAAAGACACGTAATGTGACTTAAAAGTTTAACGAGACACTGAAAGCGTCTTCTAGCTCGTTTCTTACAATTTCAGTCGCAGACTGCGCCTTGAAAAAACTTTTTTTTACAGTGAATTGTAAGCAATTTCTTTGTTCAATAAGGTCGAGATGTGCTGTTGAAAATTCTGGACGACAGATCGGGACACTAATTTCATGAGTGAAATTCTGTTCAAAGCCATTATGTGAGCGAGTAATACGATATGGAAGTGTTTTAGTGCCCAACATTGCGGTTTTTTATATAGCTCTATAAATCTATACTTATCTCAGAGATTGAATATCGCTTTTTAAGATGGCGCATTTATGGCACAACATTACATGACGCACACACGTTGTGTCATTTTATAGACGAAAACAAAAAACGACATCTTGCACGTACATAAAATGGACAGCATGGATTTTTTGTCACTGCACTTTACTATCCAACTTTCAGTTGATGTAACCTTGCTTTTTTGGGGGAGTTTGAACCTTTATTGCTAAATTGTTTATTTTTATTACCGTAAAATTTTAATATTTTGTTGACAGTTTTTGAAGTTTTCTTTATGGAATTCTGAAAGTGTTCAATAATTACTGCCCGAAATTAAGTAGGTCAAACTAAACCAACCCTACTCTTTACGACTTTAGCATCATTTTTACTGTCTGATTAACAGGTAATGGGATATTCCCATATTGATTTCTAGCCCAAAGATACTCACTCTCTCCCCAGTTACCCCCTCAGGCCCAAAGTTCCACTTCTTGCCCTAAGCTTCGTCATCTCTGGCCCAAAGTTACCCCTCAAGCTTATAGTTACCCCCTCTGATCCAAAGTTCCCCTTCTGTCCCAAAGTACCAGTAGGCCCAAAGTTACCCCATCTCTGACCTAAGGTTACTCCATCTCTGGCCCAAAGTTCCCCATCTGGCCCAAAGTCCCCCATCTGGCCCAAAGTTCCCCATCTGGCCCAAAGTTCCCCATCTGGCCCAAAGTTCCCCATCTGGCTCAAAGTTCCCCATCTGGCCCAAAGTTCCCCATCTGGCTCAAAGTTTCCCATCTGGCCCAAAGTTTCCCATCTGGCCTAAAGTTTCCATTCTGGCCCAAAGTTCCTCATCCGGCCAAAGTCCCCCATCTGACCCAAAGTTTCCCATCTGGCCTAAAGTTTCCTATCTGGCCCAAAGTTCCTTATCTGGCCCAAAGTTCCCCATCCGGCCCAAAGTTCTCCATCCGGCCAAAGTTCCCCATCTGGCCCAAAGTTTCCCATCTGGCCTATAAAGTTCCCTATCTGGCCCAAAGTTCCCTATCTGGCCCAAAGTTCCCTATCTGGCCCAAAGTTCCCTATCTGGCCCA
>JAQGBW010004026.1:0-14745 GCA_034698625.1 Julus scanicus | reverse complement strand
ATAAACAGGTTGAAATGTCTATTGTATAGAATTTTTTCCATTATTGATTATGTATACATATTAAAAGAAAATACCTTAATCTACTATTTATATACCAAGAGTCATTTTAGAGCAGAATATTGTAATTAAAACACTATTTTTCATCGTGAAAAAAGTATAGAAAACCTTTTCTCAAAAAAAAAAACCAAAAACGTGTCATGTGCCTTGACAATTGTAGCTCCCCTTCCCTCTAGTCCAGTGTGCCGCGACGATTTTATGAATTGTAAAAAACACAGCATTAATTCATCCGTTGTCTTATGAGCCACCGTAGAGGATGGTTATTGGATTTTCCCCGCACGGCACAGCGGCACTGCGGGTTGTGCTCCCCTCTCACGATGGCACGCGAAGGACGTGGACACGACCTTAATTTCGGATATCCAACAGGATGCTCTCTCTGCGTGTTCCTCCTCACAATTAAACTTATTCCCACGGAACAAAAAAAAAGGAAATTCCCAAACATTTTTATCAGCGAATGAGCAATTTCCTTCATTTTTGAAACACTCCGTATATATAGGTCGTCTTCCATCGTGCACTATTTGGAACGTGAAGAATTTCGAACACGCGTGACGTTCTGAAATCACGCTGGCCTTCGAAATAGTGCGTTCCATTCGAAATAGTAAGTTCCATTCGAAATGGTGCGTTCCATTCAACGTGTGGAACTGCTTATGAAAAGTCAACACAAAAGTTTAGTGTTAAGTGTGATGGTCCATTCGAAATGGTGCTTCCATTCTAAAAGTAAGTTCCGTTCGAAATAGCGCGTTTCATTCGAAGTGGTGATTCCATTCCAAATGGCGCGTTCCATTCGAAATAGTGCGTTCCATTCGAATCGGCGCGTTCCATTCAACGTGTGGAACTGTTTTTATGAAAAGTCAACACAAATGTTTAGTGTTGAGTGTAATCGAACGCCATATTCAGTAGAACCTGTCTTAAAAGCATACTCTTGGGACCGGTGAAAAAAAAACCGTTCATTTATACACGGGTCCCCAGAGTCGGTACCGACACATTTTATGCTTTTAGAGAGGTTTATTAGTTTACGCAGTATGCATTTAGACAGGTTTTTTGCTGTATAGTGTAGATTTTGAGTTCGTTTTCGAAGGACGTGGACCCGGGGTGAGGGTTTCCTCGGAATGCCACCTGTTGACCGCGTGGGGCGTTCCCCCTCCCCCAAGAGGACCCCCCGGAAGTCGTCTTTACTCCCCCCCCCCTTCATCCCTCCCTCGTGAACTCTTAACCCCTTCGCCGAATTTTTCTTCTTGGTCTAATTGATCGGTGCAGCAAAGTGTTGCCTGTGGGTCACCAACAACAAGAAAAAAAAAAGCACCACGTCCAGAGACAAACAGTCTGGCGAGGCCGCCGCCCGAGGGGGGAGGAGGAGTGAGGGGGGAGGGCACACATCATCAACAGAGAAACCTGTTGTCCATAAAAAAAAATCCACATTCCTGTTCCTCTGGAATGTCGATTTTTGGCCGAGGAATAACGTATGAAAAATGAGCAGCCTGCATTTTGCATTTTTATTTTATCCCCCTTTCCTTCGGCAAAAATGTTTTTTAAAAAAGGCTGTTCAACTGGATTTTTTCATTTTGAGAAATGTCTCGGAAACTGTTAGAGAACGTCTGTGTGGATAGGTGTTCTAATTCACTATGCGCGGTGTTCCAAAATGCATTTTAGTTGTCTTTTTTTAGTGACTCTTATAGCGTTAGATTTCCATCCACTTAAGACTTTTTATTTTATAGTATTCGAACTTGTTGTAAATTCCTTGAGTGCGTTTTCGCATCCGTTCGTTTTAGTGCTTTCGAATTTCGTTTTTGTTCTGTTTTGTTGCGTTAAAATTTCAGTTCTATTTGCGGTGTATAGTGTTCGATTTTCGCTCTTGTTTTCCTGTTAATCGATTTTCTCTTCAGTTCTAAAAAGAACGCCTTAAAAAAGGCGTTTGGATTTAGTTATTTATAGTTCGTTTTAGTGCTTTCGAATTTCGTTTTTATTCTTTTTGCTGCGCGTTTGAATTTCGCTTGTTCCTTTTATAGGGTTTTCTAAGCAGTGGTTTTTTAGATCTATTCGGCGTTTTCTTTTTTCAGTGTTCGAATTTTAGTTCTATTTGCGTTATAGTGCGTTAGTTTTTCTCTTCTGTTCTAAAAAGAACGCCTTAAAAAGGTGTTCGAATTTAGTTATGCATATACATAGTTCTTTTTAGTGCGTTTTTTTTTCCTTTCTGTTGCTTTGTTCTTTTTTAATGTTCGAGTTCTGTACCACTTCTTTCTCATTGTCGAAATTTCATTCGAATAGGGCGTTCGAACTTTTAGCCCTACACAGTTCCTATTTAGTGCGTTCGAATTTCACCGATGTTCCTTTTTTTTCGTGTTCGAATTTCAGTTTTAATGACAAACTTCTTACAACTTATCTCTTTTTGTTGCACTTTTTCTTCTGATTTTCGAGGTTTTTCCTGTTTTGATATGATTTTTTTTTTATCCGTCCAACCCGCGTTCGAATCGATAAGAGAACAAGGCAAACATGACCCTCATTCTAAACGGCGCTCCATCCACATTTATCAATGTATTAAAATATACAAATCGAACACCTGTTTGCAGGGGAAGATTACGTGTGGCCCTATTATGCGGAATGCACCGAATTCTCCCATTGGGTTTATGTTAAAATTTCTGGTTTTATTCAATTTTTTTTTCTTCTTTTTACATAAACGTAGACTGAAGTGAAAATGGAACGATGACCCGGATGAACGATCAGGATGCGTTTTTTTGACTGGAAGAATTTTTCAGATTTTATGCAAATCTGTATAAAATACTACTTTTTTGTCACTATCAAAATGGCGGACAAGGATATAAGGTCTCTCATTACCTATAGTGTATTTGAATTCGTGGCACAGTGAGCCGGAAGCCAACATTGTCAAGGCACACTGAATCAGTTGAAGATTTTTAACCGCGTGGGGTCCCTGTTCGAATTTGTTGAGCCGCCATCTTTGAAGTGTTTTAATGTTTAGCCTCTTTTGATTCGTGATGTGGGGTCGTTGTAGCCACAACAGTCTCGTTGCTTTCCTCAATTACCTTTTTTTTTATCTTCTTCAGCCTCTTGTTTTTTGTGTGTCTCACAGACGCGTCGTTTCGTTGTCTCAATTGCTAAGTTTTTCAACTCTTTCAACACCAAATTTTCTTCCTGGAAATCTTTTTCTTCAATCTGAATCTTGGCAATGTTCATTTTTATACATACCTTATAGTTACTCATTGTTCTATCGTTATATAATGTAGATAATTTAGCCTGCTTTGGCACTTTGATTTAATTAAAAGGACCCTTGCAAAAGAAACCCTCGAGTATATTAACTTCATACATGGACATTAAACGCCATATAGGGCCATGCATGGGCTTGTATTTAGCATATAAAACCCGGTATGGGCCTATATTTGACAGATTGGACCACGCATGGGCTTGGATTTGTCGATAAGACCATGCATGGGCTTGTTTTTGTCATTTTAGACCATGCTTGGGCTTGTATTTGTCATAAAAGACCATGTATGGGCTTGTATTTGTCGCATAGGACTATTCATGGGCTTTTATTTTTAGATATGACCATATATGGGCTTGTATTTGTCGTATAAGACCATGTATGGGCTTGTATTTGTCGCATAGGACTATTCATGGGCTTTTATTTTTAGATATGACCATTTATGGGCTTGTATTTGTCGTACAAGACCATATATGGGCATGTATTGTCACATATAGGACCATATATGGGCATGTATTGTCACATAGGACCATATATGGGCATGTATTTGTCGTATAAGACCATTTATGGGCATGTAGTGTCGTATAAGACCATTTATGGGCATGTAGTGTCGTATAAGACCATTTATGGGCATGTAGTGTCGTATAAGACCATTTATGGGCATGTAGTGTCGTATAAGACCATATATGGGCTTGTATTTGTCATTTAAGGCCATAAATGGGCTTGTACATTTAAAATAGTTTTTGTCTATCCTATAGCATTTAATGCGCCGTGACAATTTGAGACCCCGATTAGTGTGCAGTAAGTTGAAAAAGTTTGAAAAAAAAGTGGTCTAAGTGGACCGTTTTGAAGCATTCAGCATTGTATGTAACGCCATATTTCAGTTACTAGAATGAGCTTAGAACGTTAGTTCTAACATTTAGTGAAAATGGCGTGTGTTTTTTTTTTAGGGTTAAGCCACATTCCTAAAACACGTCGTTGGGGTTTTTCTGTTAATGTTGTCATTTAAAAGCCGCCATATTTTTGTGTTCCTCATGCATAATTCGGGTGTAATGAAGGCGGAAGTAGTTGGCGTGTGTGGAATGCACCAATAAAACCCCACTGGCCGAAATTCCAAAGCCATGAATTTGTTGACCCACTGACCAATCAATGGACGCCTTGGGATTCCTAAACATATTACCACGTGACTAAGTGTGTGTCCTTCCTTTCCCTTTCAAAACCCCCGCTGCTGCAAATAGTTGACCTCAACGTCACTATACTACATGTCCTTCCTTCCTGCGTTTAGTTTTAAGTTTAGAACGCGCCGAATATTTTTCAGATTCTATGTAGTGATATGGAGCGTGAGATTCTTTTTTTATAGTTGCACTATTCACTTATAGAATCCCTGCATGATTGATCTTTGAAGGCGTTCTTTTTTCTTTATTTCGAATTCTAGCGATATAGAACGAGCTATTCTTCTTTTTCTATAGAGGCACTTTACGTACAGAATCCCCGATTGATAGAAGGCATTCTTTTTTTTTTATTTCGAATTCTATAGTGATATAGAACGTGCGATTCTTCTTTTTCTATAGAGGCACGATTCACTTGGAATCCCGGATTGATCTTAGAAGGCGTTCTTTTTTCTTGATTTTTTTTTCTCGAATTTTAGTGATATAGAACGTAAACATTCTTTTTTTTAAATTCTGTGTTCTATATTCCATATTCTATATTGATGGTGCGTGCGTTTCTTTCACACTTGTTCCATTGAAATTCCTGATGAATAGAAGGAGTTTTTCATTCGAATTGTAGTGAAATAGAACAGTTTCGTACTTTTTTTCAATTGACGACACGTTAAACACGTTTCAAAATTGTCGCGGCACACTAAAAAGGGCTGGACTATATTTTTGGAGTCCATGATGACAATGGATTTAAGGAAACATTATTTTATGAGATAAATTGTGATTATGATTTTGTGTGATTCATGAGCGTCATAGGGCGCAGTTGGGAAATTTTTGGATGATTGGTGTCAATGTTACGAAATGCTGCGATGTCATTGGCTCGTTTTGGGTAAACACATTCTTCGTATCAAAATCATCCGTCTTTCAATTTTAAGCGGTTTCGTGATCACTTTTTGATTAATATTTTGTGAAAATGTGGTTGATTTTTGAGAAATTTCTTATAAAATGTGCATGATGTTTAAAAAAAATCCTTGTAAAATGGGTGAATTAACTAATTTCAAAAGTTTATGCTGGATTTCTAAAAAAAAAAAATTTGGTATTTCTACAGTTCCACCTAGCGTGTTGTTGTCCACTTCCGGGAACTGCTACACACTTGACCACGAGTCCACATAATGAAATGTTTGTTTTTTGACCAATTGAATCCGTGTTTGCACGCAGCGCCCCCTTCACCCCATGTTTTTTTTTATTTTTTATTCATCAATGTCTTCTGAACACATTCTTCTTCTTCTTGAATATTTGCAGGAAGATGGTTTTTTTTTTTTTTGTACGGCGCTTCGACACCTGTTCAAATAGCGGTCGGCGGGGGGCGCCACCTGGTGATCAACAACCTGTCGGTCAAGGCAACTCAAGGCCATCACAAAAATGAGGTAGGAATGCAGCGCCACCTTTCGATTCACCTCCCCTTTTTAACGTTTTCTATGGGGGTCTTTTTTTGACTGGTTTTTTTAATATTTTTTTTTTGTTTGGTATTTTCTTCTTATTACCATTGTCGAATTCCGGCATTTATTGCAGACTGCATTCTTGAGCTAATAAACTGCTTGACATAGGCTTAAAAAAGTGGCCGATTTTTAGGTCTTTTAAAACAGCCTCCACTCACTCTATGACCCTACCCTACCCTCTTATCAGATGGGCGGCGAAGAATGTGACCGATTTACAAATTTACCCCGTTTTTTTTTGTGTTTTTTTTTTTTCTTTGAATTTTTAACATTTTTTTTTATTATTACACCCAATACGTTTTTCGTTTTTTTTTTCTTAACACAAGTGCCGGCGAAATAAAAGCAGTGGGGTTGCTCGCAGTTGATGCTCATCGTAGAGCTGAGTAAACCCGCTTTAATCACCGATGAATATTTTAAAGTAAAAACATGGTTTTAGTTGTTAAAAATCAGATTTTAAACCTTTTTAACACGGTTGCCGATATTCGCTACTGGATGGCGCTACATTCGTCTGGCGCGTGCTTTCGTTCCAATGTTTTTCGCACAAGATGGCGGCTGTTCCTGAATTCCAACCGGCATTTTTCTCGGCTTAAAATGGCCTGAAATCAGTTGAATTCATGGCGTAATCGGCGTGTTTGCATCTGTAATGTGAAATATTGTCTTTAGACACTTGTCTTTAGGTCTTTATGCTTTAAATACTGTACGTAAAGCCGTGTAAACAACATTGGAGAAATCCTGCATTGGACGAGGCTCTCGACATGTAAGTTTTTTAAGCAACGTCTGTTTTCGTTAATTTCGGTCAATTTTTTGGGGTTTTTTTTAGAGGTTAATTTTGGTTTGAATAACTCCTTAGCTTCATGGTCAATTTGTGGCTGTAGATGCGTAACACGAAGCATGGCGTGCATTCACTGCGTGGTTAGGATTTTTTTTTTTTTTTTTGCGCGAGGCAAGATGGAACGTAACCATGGCAACTGTGGAACGCACGCGCCGTTCCATTCTTCTTCATTTCTCGAGCAAGATGGCCGGCATTTTTCCACTTTTAATTAATGTATTGGTTATTCGGGTTTATCAGAGCTTGAAATAGTTAAATTTGATATCGAAATGAACGTTTTAAAAAGCGGTGAGTATCGTGGAAGATGAATGGAGTTTAGGATGTCTGCGTTCCTCTAATATTCCTCGTGTGCCACGACAATGTCGTACCTAGTTTAGTGTGCCGTTTCAAAACACTCCCCCGTTAGTTTCCGGTTCACATCCCGTCTTGTGCGGGTGGCTAACCTTCTTTTAAGTACTTTTCAAAGGTCGTTTTTAACCTACACACATTCTGAATGAGTAGCATCCAGGTTTTTTTGACGGGATGATGCACAAAGGGGGATATTTTTACTCCCGACACTTTTTTATATATGTGCTACTAAGAAGAAGGATGAACGCCTTGATCCCAGACGTCTGTCTGGATGTCTGCGATTCAGCTTTTTAAAAAGGGGGGATTTTTTGGGAATGCGGACGAGGCTAAAAGCGTGTGCCCGCGACACCTGGCGGCAGGACGCAAATAGAACTTCCGGCCTCGGGGTGACTGACATCCGGCTAAGGCTGGCACCAGGTGGCGCCCACAAACGAAGGGCTTTCCCCTGCTGGTGATAAAATGTATGGTCAACATTTATCTGTGCAAGTGCCCTTTAAGTTTAATATGGTCCATACCCGACTATAGGGGCCTACTAGTATGTGTCACAAAACTTTTCTGACCATTTAAGAAAAGAAAAAAAAGCAGGAAGAGCACGAGTTAGGGTGACCTTTGACCCCCCAGACTCCCGACGGAAGAAAAAAAAAAGCCCACTTCCGGTGAGAAAAAATGATTTATGGGTTTATTAATCCGTGTTTTGACTTGGCCTCCGCCCATCGACTTTAGTTCTCATCCCACTCAATACCTTCTGCCGAAAGCATCTTTTGCATCAGATGCACTAAATTTAGGGCTAGCCATTTGGAGGACCAGGCATGCAGCGCCCTCCCACGCCACCGACGTCGAGCGCCCCCTGGTGGCCTCGTATTACCTCTGGTGCCCTGATTTGGAAGGAATACACATTTAAATAGTTTTTCATGCATGAGAATAATTTCGAACAGGGTATTTTGTTTGAATATTTAATTTAAATAACGTACCCTTTTGTGATATCTAGTTAGGATCACGTGCAATGGTGCGCGTGAAACGAACCACCCAGTCGTTCCCTGGTTAGGATCACGTGCCGAGGTGCGCGTGGAGCGCTTGGAACGATCCAGCCAGTCGTCCCTAGTTAGGTTCACGTGCAAAGGGTGCGCGTGGAGCGATCCACCCTGTCATTCTCTGGTTAGAATCACGTGCCCGCAGGGTTGCGCGTGAAAAGGATGCACGTGAAGGGCCGTGATTATAGAACGCATCGTTCCATGTTTCTTTTTCGAACAAGATGGCTGCACGATTTCACGAATTTTAGTCTTGGATCCTTAATTCCGGTGTGATTTTTTTTTTTTTTTTTTTTTTATTTAAAATGTCCAATTTTTCAATCGTTTGCGAACCTTGAAATTCGTCCGATTCGTCATTGTATGTTTTCCGCGTCGATCCGTCGCAAATCCGGCCCTTTGAACATCGGAATAAAAGCGTAAGTTTTGCGAACAAAAAAAAAACACCAGCCGCCATGTTCCATTTATAAATTTGAAATGTTATTTTTTTTTTTAGTATAAATTTAACCTCGGCCACGTGACGAAAAAAAAGCAATTCATGAATGAAAAATGTGTCTGAGAAGAGGAACCCATTTCATGCATTTCGCTCAATGAGACCGGATTCCAGGAAGGGAGTTGCGTGACGTCATCTTTCATGAATGGATGATTGAGGAAGTGGTGACAATGATCATCATCATGATCATCGTCGTCATCATTTCCATCATCATCATCATCCACATGATGATGATAATGATGCGAAAGGATCTCTAGCGTGGGTTCTTCCGTTCATTTGACGTCACCGAGAAAATGGACGTTTAATGTGTCCACGGCTAAGCTTGGTTCGGTTTATTGGGCCATCGGTTAGTTCACTGTGTTTGCGAGAATATGGAGTCACGGCACACCTAGCTGAACCTATACAATTGTCGCGGCACAACTGAGTGTGGTTTGCTAGCAAAGGCAGTAACGTGTTGGTAGTGGGAGGTGTTTAGTAGCAACAGAAGTGACTCGAGTGTGGTTGTTTAGTAGTGGGAGTGGCTTAGTAGCAGATGGATTACTCAAGTCACGGGGAGATTGAGTCGCTTGTTACCATTTTTATTAGGAGGGACTGAGTATGACTTAATTGTGACAATGGGAGGGGATTGGTAGCATTTAATGCCATTAGGAAGGACTTTGTAACTTTTAATGCTAGTAAGAGGGGCTTAGTAACATTTAATGACAATGGGAGTGGCTTAGTAGCAGATGAATTACTTAAGTCATGGAGAGATTGAGTCGCTTGTCACCATTTTTATTATAGGGACTGCGTATGACTTAATTGTGACAATGGGAGGGGTTTAGTAACATTTTTTAATGGCAATGGGAGGGACTTAGTAACTTGTAATGCCAGTGGGAGGGGCTTAGTAATTATGGATTACTTAAGTCACAGATAGATTGAATCGCTGGTCACCATTTTTATTAGGAGGGACTGAGTATGACTTAATTGCGACAATGGGAGGGGCTTAGCGGCATTTAATGACAATGGTAGGGGCTTAGCAGCAACAAGAGTGATTTTAGTGTGGTTGTTTAATAGTGGGAGTGGCTTAGTAGCTTACTTAAGTCATGAAGAGATTTGAGTCGCTTGTTACATTTTTATTAGGAGGGACTGAGTACGACTTAATTGCGACAGTGGGAGGGGCTTAGTAGCAGAGTGACTGAGGCAGTTGGGCAGCGTGTTGGTAGTTGGAGTGACTTGAGTGTGTTATGTTGAGAATGGCTTAGTTGCAGTGGGAGACTGTGACTGAAGCTGCAATTCTCACGGCACAGTGCACGTTTTGTTTTTAGTGATCGATTTTCCATATAGTAGTTTTCGCAATTTAAATGAGCTAAAATTGTGTTTTGAATAAACTGTTGTGTAGATGGGACGCCGGTAGCTCTGAGGCCCCTGCCCTTAGTATTTGGTGTGTGCCACGGTGAACCCTCGTGGTCTCGTTTTGTGCGCCACCCACGTGTCTCTTTTGTGTGTTTCTGTGTTTGGTTCTCACGCTATGGTCAAGGGGGAGAAAACGAGGCGGTGAACTTCAAGAAGCAACGGCGCTCCTTCTCTCTCAGTCGTCGAGGGGGAGACGAACTTCGACCCCCTGGGAAACTAGACTGACGAGGAATTCCAACATACTATTAACCCCTTCTTCACGACCAATCACCTTCTTCTTCTTTTACTCTATGGCTGGCATTTTTTTTTTTTATCTTTTCCACCGTGTCGTCAACTCGTTAACCCTTAGTGCGAGGAATGCGGTTCAACCCAATTCCGACGCGCGGTGGCGCTGCAACCATGGACGACATGTGCCTGTGTCATATGCCTTTTAATGTACGTTTAAAAGGTAAATTATGTAATCCTTACACTTATCATGTGGCTTTATAGTATATTGTAAAAGGGCTAAATATGGAACACACATAAATATATTCTATTTAAGAACATTAAAAGGGCTAAAAATAGCCAATTTGTTAATGTGGATATCGCCTATTTATGACCAAACTGTGTACCAGGGTGGCCACAGGTTAGGGAAGTCAAGGGGGGAAAAATGGTCAGGGAAATTTTCCACTTTTATCTTTTTTTTTTATTTATTTATGAAATTGTTTCTTTCCACAAAATAATTTTTTCCCTGTATGCCCCTGGTGAAAAAAAAAATAATTTCTATTGTTATTTGGAACGTTGCTCTCTATTGGTTTCAATTGTTTTCTTTTGTTCAGTCAATACAGCTAAACCATAGAAGTCAATAGAAACTAATAGAAGTCAATACAGGAACCGTAGAAAACAATTAAAATCAATAAAGTGTTCCAAATAACAATAGAAATGTCTATTGGTTTCAATTGTATTCTATTGTTCAATCAATACATCTAAAGCATAGAAGCCAATACAGGAACCATAGAAAACAATTAAAATCAATAAAGTGGCCAAATAACAATAGAAATGTCTATTGGTTTCTATTGTTTTGTTCAGTCAATACAGCTAAACCATAGAAGTCAATAGAAGCTAATAGAAGTCAATACAGGAACCATAGAAAACAATTAAAACCAATAGAAATATCTATTGTTTTTTCACCAGGGCTGTTGTAGGCCAAGTTGGCTGTGTAAATGAAAATTGTGTGGCCACCCTGGTATGCGATAACGTAGTTTTTATAGGGCTCCGCGATGAGCCAATGAGCGCGCGTGTGCCACTCTGCGAGCAGCTGAAATTTCGTCCGTGGTGTGTCGCTGCGCGCTGAAGGGAGGAAGGGAAGTCATTGACTCCTAGGCTATGTGACCTTAGCCGTGACCAAAAGCCTCTCCTCCCGCCCACACTTTGCAACTCTAGCGCCGCGCTCTTGTTAAAAAAAACCACCCGAATTCCGACGAGAAAAAGTAGGGGAAAATTCATTCTTAAAAAAAAAATAAACAGACTGATGAGCAGCCGCTCGTCGGTGGCGCCATCTACGAACGACTGCTGGAAACCCCAACGAGGAGGGATGGGGGTCAGAGCGAATGGAGGAGGGGGTTATCAGTAGTCAAGTGGAGCTACAATTGAAATGTAGGTGCCAGTGCAACTGTAATTTAGTGCAGTGCACGTGTAGTGAAGTTCATGTGTGGTGTGTTGTAGTGTAGGTGTGGAGTGTTGTTGTGTAGGTGCAGTGCACGTGTAGTCAAGTTTAGGTATGGTGTAGTGTAATTGTGGTGAATAGTATGTATGGTGTGTTGTAGTGTAGGCGCAGTGTAGTGAAGTGCACATGTAGTTACGTTTAGGTATGGTGTAGTGAAACTGTAGTGTAGTGAAGTTTAGGTGTGGTGTGTTGTTGTGTCGGTGCAGTGCAGTGTTGTGTAGATGCAGTGCAGTGAATTGTAGGTGGGTTGAAGTGAAGTGTAGGCGCAGTGCACGAGTAGTTAAGTTTAGGTATGGTGTAGTGTAGTGTAGTTGTGTTGTAGTGAAGTTTACATGTGTGTTGTGTCGGTGCAGTGCAGTGTAGTGTAGGTGTGTTGCTGTGTAGTGTAGGTGCAGTACAATGTAGTGTAGGTGTGTTGCTGTGTAGTGTAGGTGCAGTGCAGTGTAGTGAATTGTAGGTGAGTTGAAGTGAAGTGTAGGTGCAGTGCACGTTTAGTGAAGTTGTAGTGCAGTGTAGGTATGGTGTGTTGTTGTGTAGTGTAGTGAATTGTAGGTGCAATGCAGTGAATTGTAGTGTAGTTTAGTGTAGTATTGTGCAGTGCAGATAGGTAATCTTTTTACTTCTTTCCACCGGATGGACTCACATTTCCTCCAATAGTCACTAATGTGCCACTCTGCGCTTAGCGTCTTAATCTTCTTGAAGGCTTAAGCTTTACACCGTAGCAACAAAAGTAGTGGAGATTGAATATTTTTTTTAAAAAAGGGAGGAATAAAACGGTTTCGAACTTCGGTCGAAGATAAGATTAAGAAATGGCTGATATTTTTGTGGAACACTCACACACTTTGCACCGCGAGTCAGGTGAAGGGTCTTTTGGGGTCAAAGGTCAGGAGAGAATGACGAGAGATCCGCCATCATTATTGTCTCATAAACGGTCGTTTAGCTAACTAACCACGGTGCAACCCATCTCTCGTTTTAATGGCGAAGGGTTAAATCTGTAGGGTCAATGCGCGCGTTTGTGTGGCGCCCCCTAGCGGCCATTTCGTTTCATTTTCACCTTAGGAATGTGGGCTAAGAACACAAAAAAATCCTTGAAAATGGGTTTCAATTTTTTTGTGACTTTTATTTTACCCCCTTGATAACAATAGGGGGCGCGAAAGAAGGGTAAAATGTGTGGGGGGCCACCCAGAAAGGCCCACCCAGGCTCTAGTGGTGGCAAATGACCGGTTGCGCCATCTAACGACAGCATTTTCAAACGAAAAAAAAAGCGCCAAATACGAAATTATGAAAAAAATTTACTGCACATGTCTATCTATATAAAAAACAATTTTGTCCCAAATTCCCAATTAAACACGTTTAATTAGGATAATAGTTAATTTATTATTGAATGGTTTCAATTTTGTGGCACTCTGTATGAAATGCTATGGCTGTACATCCGGTGAAAAGATAATTGTGAATAATTCGTGTTAAAAAAAACAAAAAGAAACTTGTTGGACACCCTGTATGAAATTCATCGTTTTGCATGTCCTTGAAATTCCTTCTTTTGGACACCCTGTAAAAAAATACTTTTTTTTTGGACACTTTGTAAAAAAATACCTTTTTTTGGACACCCTGTAAAAAATACCTTCTTTTGGACACCCACCCTGGAATACCTTTTAAAATGAACATCTTTTTGGCCATCCTGTAAAGCTGCACTCTTTTGGGCACCCTGTAAAATTTCCCTCATTTTGAACACCCTGTAATACTGTACTCTTTTTGCCACCCTGTAAAATTTGTCTTTTTTTGGGTACTCTGTAAAATTTAAAAATTTTTTTTTTTTGGACACACTGTAGAATTTATACATCTTTTTGGGCACCCTGTAAAACTGCACTTTTTTTTGGCACCCTATAAAACTGTCTGCTTTTGGGCAAACGGTAAAGCTTTACTCTTTAGGGCACCATGTAAAATCTACATATTTTTGGGCACCCTGTAAAGCTTTACTCTTTTCGGTACCCTGTAAAATCTACATATTTTGGGCACCCTGTAAAGCTTTACTCTTTTGGGCACCCTATAAAATTTACATATTTTGGGGCACCCTGTAAAATCTACATATTTTTGGGCACCCTGTAAAATCGCATTTTTTTGGACACCCTGTATTAAATCTAATTTTCGAACTCCTTGTAATAATTCCGTAATTTAGGAGCTTTACTCTTTTGGGCACCCTGTAAAATCCACATATTTTTGGGCACCCTGTAAAGCTTTACTCCTTTGGGCACCCTGTAAATTGACGTGTGAACACCCTGTAAAATTCAATTTTGTGGTCACCGTGTAATTTTTTATCTTTCCTCAATTTTCCGGACACCCTGTACGGTAGCCCCCATCACGTGGCGCCATCTCTCGACATTTTATTGCAACTTGCCTGCGAGTTGCGTTATTCGCTCGCTAGATGGCGACACCGGCCCTGTTCGCATGAGTCTATTAAGGTACAGGGTGACCAAAAAGTAAACTCAACATTTTAACTAATTTTCAAACAGTTTACTTCCGCCGGTAGCGACGTTAAATAATCTCAACAAACAAACAAACAAAAGCTCCGTTTTGGTTTCCTAGACGCGTAGCAGCGCCCCCTGTCGGGTGGTTGACCCTGTCCCTCCACAGAGGGCGCATTGTTGTCGCGGTTTCGAGACTCCATTGTGTGCTAAACAGGACATAATTTCGAGGGTCAATGAAGTCACTCGATGAAGATAGGTGTCGGAAATTAACCCCAGAAAGCCGATTTCAGCTAGGATTAAATCCGTTTCGTGACCAATTTTTACACCATCTGTTAGCTACATATCAACCATAAAATTATTGTCACTGTCTCATCTTACCCCATGTCTCAATGCTCTCCACTCCCCCCATATGTATACGCAATTCTAGCTGCGGTCACGAAATGGATTTCAGCTAGGATGAAATCCATTCAGATTAATCATCGTGCCTATATCCACGATACAAGTATTTAATAATGTCACAGTCTCATCTTACCCCACGTCTCAATGCTCCCCACTCCCCCCTAT
>JAQGBW010004025.1:0-14748 GCA_034698625.1 Julus scanicus | reverse complement strand
TGAGTGTTGTGGTACTATTTTGTAGCTCATTTCATTGTGAGTAAAGAAATGGTTTTTAAATAAATAAATAAATAAATTACGTGACCATACTATCTTGGCGTTGCAAAAGTTCTAGACACGAAATGGATTTCAACTTAGCTGAAAAAACCGAATTGGATAGAATCCATGCAGATGTTTTTTACATTCACATTTACTTCAATTCTATCCAAATCTGTTTTTAATAGAACAAAATCCATTTCGTGACCAGAACGTTGCTAACCGTTGCACCAAACGTGGTTGATCAAACCTGACTGGACTGCGGTGCAGTCAACCGTGGACAAACACCTCAGTTGACCTTTGACGGGGTTTTCTTTTTCCTGACTCCTAAAGTACCGTTCAGTCAACAGGTGTACCGCCTAGGGGAGGCAGGCTGGAGGCAATAGGGGGCGCGCACGCATCCTCCTCGTTGGCCAACCACACACAAAAAAGTGGTTTTCAAGCAAGTTCAATGGTATTGACGAGGAAGTTGGGAAGTTGTAAAGCAAAAGGAAGTTCATCAGCCACTTGGGGGAGCTGCTCTCCGGGTGCAAACCCTGGGTGGCCGCGTCGGGATATGCCACGGTGGCACTATGGTTTACACCCCAGGGTGCATGGTTATATGGTTTAGGATAAGAATTCCAAAAATTTGAAGATTTTCAGAGGTTTTTACGGAATGAGGGTCAAGCGAGAAATTTCTTGTTGGGGAATGTTGCTTTTGACAGACTGAGTGACACTTGGAGTTGTAAACTTTTGTTGCTGTTGTAGAATGTGTTTGAATACTATACTTTGAAGCTTTGTGTGTATACAAACTCTGAAGTGGGTCGATCTTCGTGGATCATTAAATAAGTTGGATCTTCCCGGATCTTTCTTTCAGTAGGTTGAAGGTCGACCGTCGATAGATGCTTGATTATGACGCATCAACGATGAATCTTAATGAATCTTACGATCTGCAAATAAGGCAAATTTCCATTAATCTTTGAATCTCCAGTCAAACCTTGGGTTGGGTAATAGAATCTGCATGGATCTTGCATTGGTTAATGGGATTCCATGAATCTTGTATTGGTTAATGGATTTCCATGGCCTTTCCTTGATTGATGGAATCGCCATGAATCTTGTATTGGTCAATGGGATCTCCATGGATCTTATTGGTTAATGGACTGTCAATCAATCTTGAATTAGTTAATGGAATATCCATGAATCTCGCCTTGGTTAATGGATTTCCATGGCCTTGCCTTGATTGATGGAATCTCCATGAATCTTGTATCTTGCATTGGTCAATGGGATCTCCATGGATATTATATTGGTTGATGGACTGTCAATCAATCGTGAATTAGTTATAATGGAATATCCATGACTCTCGACTTGGTTAATGGAATTTCCATGGTTTTGCCATGATTAATGGAATCTCCATGGATCTTGTATTAGATATTGCATTGCCTGCAATGGATTCCATCAATTGGAATGTTGCACCCACATTTGGAAGCTGATTGTTTTGTCGAATTCTCAAAATTCTATTTAATTCCCAATGTCCATACTAATCTAGCATAGCCTTATTTTGACTTGGCCCCCAAAATAGTTGTTCTTGTTTTAGATCCCCATCTTTCTATGTTAATCTTTGACCTCAGAGGACCATACACGAAGATCAAGGCAATCCCAATCCAAGTCTGCATTTAACACAAAAAAGTACAAGTTTTTGGAATGTCGTTAACCCCAAGGACCTGTCCCACTGTCCACCCTAATCTTATAGTCTAGCATAGTCCCTTCACCTCTTCGTATTGTTTTGGGGCCCTAAAGCAGACAGTAGGTGTGGTCGTTGAGATTGACCTTGTAAGATCCCCTCTTTTCGGGTTAACCTCCTTTTCGTTTTGCCCTTCAACCCGGATGTTATTCCTAATCCAAGACGCTCCATTTACAAAACGAAATTAACACAGAAAAGTAAAACCATAATTATTTAGGGGAAGTTCAAAATGGACGTCCCACAAATTTCTTCAAATATTAACCCCTTCCTTATACCGTTCACCACATGGTGTCCGTTTTATCCCTGACCTCCCACCCCTCCCTCCTTCATAGACGTCCTTAATTTTTCTTCTTCTTTTTTTGTGGAAAAGTAGGGTGTCTAGCAAATGTGTTGAAAAAAAAGTCAAGTCTTTTTCAAGACCCATCCTATGAATTTCCTAGCCTATACCATTGGCGTTTAAATTCTATGCATAATTCCCGACTTTCCCGAGGTCTTAAAAATTCAAATTTGGAACTGTATATGGGGACTGAAATGTATACTTTAGAGTAAATAAGCGGTGAACATGTAATTATTTCTTAAAATTCATGGTATGAATACCGGATAAAAACTCCAAAATGTATTGAAAAATACCATTAGTGGTTGCCCAAAATGGCTGCCTCTTCCCCAAAATGGTGTCCAACACGTCAGCAGACCCCCAAAACCACCATCTTGAGGACGTCCTTTTTAAATGGCCCCTCAGCACACAAAAGAAGTAATTTCTATATTCTAAATTGCTTCTACTATAACCAAATAAATGTTGTTAAAAACCTTTTTACAGTTAAATTGAATACATTTTTAAAAAATGTAGTTTATTTGAAAAATTTGAACTGTCCACTGTTAAGGCTACCATGTGCCTTAGTAAAAACTACATCTTTGTTTTTCTGCCTTGTTTACGGAATAATAAACTAGTAGTTTTGAAATGTAAACGTGATTCATCACCATTCTTCGAAATGTTTGTGTTTTTGTTATTTTTCTACATATTCGGTTTGTTGACTATACTATATTTGATTCGCGTATATAGGTACTGTATTTTTTTTTTTTAATTCAAAAGAGCCGTCGAGTTTTCGGAATTTTGTGTCCGTGTGATTATCGGTACGTGAACCTCGTTTGTTTCGAGCACTCACCCCTTCCCACCTGCCATTTCAAATTCCAAGGCTGATATTTTGAGGAAAAACGAGAATGGGAGTACTTTTTTTTTCCCCAGCGTACTTTATATGCCCACGCTCAGAATTTGGAACGAAGGTTATTTCTGGACTGTCGAGTGCATTTTTTTTTATTTCTTGAAATGCTTCTTTGCTGATAGCAGGTGGTGGTTTTGGTAGCCAAGACTACCAAGTATACTAGGTACCTTCTGCTGGGGGTCATTCAAAAAGGTTTCCCCAAAATCCGTTCAAAAAATTTATCCCCACCAGCCTTACCGACCCAATGTCCATTTTGAACCCTTCCTCCCCCCCATCCCTTCCTTCCTTTCCATCCTCGCCCGAAAAAATGTCTACGGCTGACCTCACTAGCCACCGAACGTATTTCATCCTTTAATTTTTAGCGGAAAACCGATTTCGATAGAATTTGTATAAATATGCATGTGCGCCTGCGCAACAAGCAGAATGTATTCTATCCTAATTGGTTTTCAGCTAGGATAAAATCCAACGTACTATTGTTTGTTTGTTAAAATCCGACCTAGATTTTCTAGCTGAAAACAGATTTGCAGAGAATTTGTATGCCTATGCGCATGCGCAACAAGCAGGATTCATTCTGTTCACATCGGTTTTCAGTTAGGATGAAATTCAGAATATAGGTATTACTTGTTCGTTAGGAACAGTTAGCTAGGTATTTGGTCCACTGATATAAGTTATGTTTTTAGGACTTTTTAACTGAATATATATATATACAATACAGGATTTTAATCATGATTATAAAATAGTAGAATCATAGAAAATGTACACCTTGGAACAGAAGGCTTTCTCGTTTTTTTGGATTTCGCATGCAGATATGGTCGATTTTGGAATGTGTGCCATATCATTGACCTGTTTTCCAAATTCCAAAAATGTCATGCTTAATTGTCGAAGATCTTATTTTATTGTTAAAATATAGCCATTTTCAAAAACCTTCAGAATTTAGACAATTGTACTAAACATGCAAGGCAGCGTTGACTTAATGGTAATGCCGCGTGTTGTTTTCCGGAAATGTTTGAGTTGTTTGTTTGTTGTGAACCTACTGAGGACAAACTGTTTAATTGGCAGTGTAAATCTTAAAAGAATCTTCAGATACAAAATCTTGGTTTTGTGTTTATATGTGATATATGACGCTCAACAACTTTTCCTGTAAAGTGGGCACCTGTTTATGCATTTGAAGTTTTCAAGACTTTCAAATGTTCTGTTTTATCGATTGTGTTGGAACTTTGAATGTTTAAGGTTTATCTTATCCACTGCCTGGCCAACAAAGAATGACAAAAATAGCTTTTGGACCCCTGAGGAACTGGGACACTGGCCCTTAATTGTCTTCATTTAGGATGTACTAATTGACCTCATTGTTTCATGGCCCCTCCTTCGATGTTAAGCCCTTTGCTTTTACCTATCCACCATGATAATACCTAATCCTTGCAGAATTAAAATACCGATCAAATTGACCAATGAGAGTGCTCCTCTTGAGGACCATTCCCGGTATATATAAGGGCCTGATGAGTTAGTTGATCATACTTTTACCAGTTCACTAAGTGAGATACGTGCTACGTTTTGCTATCCGAGCTGATTATCAACGTGTTAAATTCACTGATGGACCTTGAAGACAGTTTTGAGTTTGTTTTACTTGTGTTTGCTGTGATTTGTGTATTTGCAATGTCAACTTCATTGGGCCGCGCTGGATTCAAGAAAGGATTATTAAGGATGAAAAGTAAGATCATGATTATTTATTTATTTTTTATTATAGTTATTCAGAATGTCCAAAGAAAATAGCCAAAGTCAAGCGTTAATCAAGAATTAATCGTGTATATGGGCATCTTTAGTTGTGTAATGCAATATTCGTGTACAGTAAAACGTTTTTCGGAATATGGTCCATATCTTCTATCTAATATCTCGACCGAGCCTTCTTGATATTTTAAGATGACCAATTCTTAATATTTGCAAATTGCTTCAAGATGTTTACAAAATGTTAGAAAACTCAAAAGTTGACTAGGTTGCGACATTGAGGTTTGTTACAATATTTGAACTGTCAGCTGTTTTGGCTACACAGTGCCAACTTCAGTAATAATATTATTTCAAAGATTGCCTTGCAGTAAATCCCATCAATTCAAATGTTTTGTCTTACGGTTATTTTGAATTTGACTGCGTATAGAAATTATCAAGATTTCTGAGAAATTGCACTCAAGAGATCTGAGAATGTATGTTAAAGTTCAACATTGGGAAGTTGATTGTTGTGTCGAATTCGCAAAATTGTATTTCATCCCCTATCACATTGTCCAAAATACTCTGGCATATAACCCTTTCACCTTATGGTGCACAGTTTTGACTAGACCCTCAAAAAGTTCACTTGTTTTAGATCCTTGACCTCAGAGGACCATACACAAAGTTCAAGGCAATCCCAATCCAAGACAGCATGTTTACCCCAGTGCATATACAGTATGAAATTAACACAAAAAAGTAAAATTATACATTTATTTAGAAATGCGACACCCTTGAGTTTTTGCAAATTTTTGGACAATGGAGTTTCCTATAGCGCTGCGTGTTGCAAGCATGTCCTCGTATGTTTGTATGGTCAGTTTTGAATAAATTAAAGGGTTCCCACAATCTGGGAAAACCTGGAATGTCAGGGAATTTGAGAAAGACATTGAAAGACACCTGGGTAGTCAGGGAGCTTTTAAAATTGGTCCATCGCGTAGTTCTGACCATGACTATGCTAACAATAATTTGCCATCAACTTGTTAACGGGATTTGAAACCCTATCCTTTTCAACGGGTAAATTTGCAACGACACTCACCGTCAAACAAAAAGAGATTAAATAAAAATTGGTTAAGATAGCTTGATAAATCAGCAAGGTCATCCGATTGTCGTTTTTCACTTTGAGATGGTATGTTTTTTTTTTAAATTAATAAACAAGTTTGAAAAATGTCCGTTAATTTGCCCACGCTGCCAGCAGGTGGCGGCACGAGAATTCATTAATTTTAAAAAAAATCTACCATTTCAAAGTGAAAAACGACAATCGGATGACCTTTCTGATTTATCAAGCTATCTTAACCAATTTTTATTTTTATGTAATCTCTTTTTGTTTGACGGTAAGTGTCGTTGCAAATTTACCCATTGAAAAGGATAGCGTTTCAAACCCCGTTAAGCCATAATTTTTAAAACATTAAAATACAATTTAACTTACACATGTTTTTTTTCAAATAATCATGTTTCATTTTTTTTTTATTTTACAATGTTACTACAAGTACATTTCTTTGCTAAGTAAAACAAAGTCAGGGTTAATTTTGCATATAGACATGGAAAAATTTAAAAATGTCCTGAAAAAACCTGGAAAGTCAGGGAATTTCATAGTAAAAAAAAATGTGGGAACACTAATGATAAACATTGTATAATCCTGGACAAAAATAACTAACCACAGGTTCAGCATTTTCCTTAATGGAAGTAGCCATTACGGAAATGCAAGTACGACACCAGGCGGTTCTGAACTGGAATCAGGCTTTCAAACATCAACCATCTTGGGGTCCAAACTTGACTTTTTTTTGGGGGGGGGGGGGGGGGAGGGCATTTTTCGTGGTCAGTGTACCGTCCGTCCGTCATCCGTACGCCATCAGCCCCCCCTGACGTCACGAAGCCTAAAGTCGCGACTGAGTTGCCAACCGATCCATATTAGTGGAGTCGAGGATATGTGGAAACGACGAGGAGCCTTGACCCAGTACGCGAAATAAAATGCCTTTCGATGCAATTTTTGATTTCCCCATGTTTCCAACAGCCATGAAACGCTCAAAATTGTACGCTCGCGGAAGGCCGATGCGCAGGTGGGGATTTCCGTCATTGTTTTCCCCAAAATAAAAACAGGCATATAAATGCGAAAGATGCTGCTGTTTTACGCCATATGTCACCTGTCTTGACGTAGCATATTTTTGAATTTTTCACATTAGTGTTTGTTGTTTGGCCAGTGTTTTTCATCGGAAAAATCCCGGCATTTTAGGTCTCTGAACCACAGCCTTGAGCCACAAAAATATGCTTTGCCTACATTTTAAAAGTGGCCAGTTTCTGTTTTTGGAAGTGATAACATGGCTGAAGACACGCGATTATCTCAAACTTGTCCTGGGATGAAGTTCCTTCCTATTAGATTCATGTGTCTTTAAAACCCCACATACACTACTCACTTTATGTAAAATTTCGCGCATGCGCACAATATCGTCTGCTCGTACAGCGCACGTTGGAGCGGAGAAAAGTAAGTCTAGTGTGTTAGGCCGGGGCTTAATACAAATCGATTCAGCAGCTATTGGTGGCGTATGAGCCTGGATTTCCTCTGCAGAGTTTTGTCAGTTAATGAAAGTTTGCGAATTTTTAATGTATATACTTGAGATTTGGGAATAAAGTCTGGATGAAATGTTCACCTTTGCAGGAGGAACCATGAGTGTTTGTCTAATGGTGACGCATGTGCAATGTTTTTAGAACATTTGATATGCGATTGCAATTGCGAAAAATCTGCCAAAACAGATTAAATATTTACTAACTTGTTGATCTAAACCGTGTTTGAAAATCGGTACATGGCCTAGTACACGACCATTTGTTTTTTAAAACCAAGGAACTGCATGCCCGGCTCGAATGTACTATTATCCCTCTGAACAATGGTTTAAAGATTGTCGATTGATGATAAATCTTTGGAAATTCCTCGTGTGAATGGTCCATCTAGGTCAGCACAAATGCTACACTGTGTATACTCAACATGTTCAACACAGATGGTCATCACACTTAACATGTTCAACGCAGATGGTCACCACACAACATGTTCAACCCAGATGGTCATCATAGTCAACATGCTCGACATAGATGATCATCACACTTAACATGTTCAACACAGATGGTCATCTTGGTCAACATGCTCGACATGGATGATCATCTCACTTGACATGTTCAACACAGATGATCATCACACTTAACAAGTTCATTTTATAGATGATCATCACACTTTACATGTTCAACATATAGATGATCACCACACTTAACATGTTCAACACAGATAGTCATCACACTTAACATGTTCAACATAGATGATCACCACACTTAACATGTTCATCACAGATGGTCGTCACGCTCAATACGTTCAACACAGATAGTCATCACACTTAACATTTTAAACACAGATGATCATCACACTCAACATGCTCAACTAGACACAGATGATCATCATTCAACACGTTTAACATAGATGTTCATCACACTCAACTTGCTCAACACAGAATCACAGATGGTTTTCACACTCAATATGCTCAGCTCAACACAGATGATCATCACACTCAACATGTTCAACATATAGGTGGTCAGTAGTTTCAGCTTTGTTCAACACAGGTGAACATCATATATATATACTTGGCATGCTCAACACGCTTAGCATTTTCAACTCAGATGTTCATCACACTCAACACGCTCAACATAAATCGCCATCACTCTCAACACGTTCCACATAGACGATCATCACACTCTAAACCTGCACAAACAGATCATTATGTTAAACACAAATCACCATGCCACTCAAAATACCACACAAATGTCATAATTTCTGGGTAATGGAAACGCCATTGGCAACTGTTTCGTTGTTTAATGTTTGAGTGTTAAGTTCAGTGTTTTGTGAGCCTGCGACGAAACCCAAAATTGGGAGGGCTTGAAACGGGCATCGGCCTATTTAACTATTCTAGGAGTCAGGGGTCGCTTGACACGCTTCGAAATGGGAGCCACCAATGTGCATGGCGCTTAGACAAAATAACGCCAGGCGCCATCTTGATTCTACAGCTGGTCCACTTCTACGGCTCTTGGTGCAATCCCTTCAGGATTGGCCTGAATTTTCTTCCGGGGATTTTTCTTGGAGAGAGAGGGAGGGGAAAAAGGTCACGATGTGCAATGGGCTACCCTGGCGTAGGCCATCAGATTAGGAAAACGATGTCGAAACGTCTTGCCAGAAATAACTCACATTCCCACCGTGCTCCAGGTGACCTGGAAAACCTAGGGAAAGCGAACTTGATGCGCTGAAACTTAGTTACCCCTTCCATTTTCACGACCTCCTCTGTTTGGTTTTTCTTTTTCTGGAAACTTCTTTTAAAATAACCTAGAGCATATGTAGTTTGATTCGAATTAATGTCCACACAATGATTGTATAATATATGGTTTATCGATTAATTATATGTAATTTCGGTTGTTTATACCTAAGGGCGTCATGAACAGCTGTTTCCGATCATAAATCGTGGGTTTTTTTTAGACCCAGTAATAATTTGTTTAAAGATTGAACTTCCTTTCATGTTGTATTTCAAATGAACGAGTTGACCCATGAACCGTTATGTTTAACGAAACTTATTACCATCAACAATATAACTTTATGCTGTTTAATAGTTGTGATAGTTGTCTTGAAACTAGGCTATAATACCATTTTAACAAAATATTTTGTGTAGATGGGGTAACAAGAAATACAATATAGCCAGGTCCACACCGGAACAAACACTGGTTTGCACAAATATATTGTCCACACCAACAACAAGTCAACAACAGATTTCAAAACTGAGTAAATCTTTTCTTGTCATTTCGCTCTTACCAAGGACTATATCATGCTTTGTGTAAACATTTTCTTTGATGTGGTTCGCCTCTTGATCAAAACGATGGTTGCTGAAAACGTGGCACAAATGTCCGTACCAACAGCAAGACATTTCAAAACTGAGTAAATGTTTGCTGATTATGGCGCTCTTACCAATGATTTCTGTATACGAGCGTCATGGCCAGCAAGCGTTTTTCATTTAGTTTGGTGTGGATCGCCTTTTGATCAAAACCGAATGTTTTCTGAAAACATGTAAGTTTAAACCTCTTGACGTAAAATTGATGTGCAGACATGTTTGCAGAGACCTTGTTTTTGTTTCGTGTTTGCTCCATCGTAGAACCTGACTTAAATGAAAGCAGTTGAAAAGTTTAAATTTCAGGTTTATTAATCAGTGGTAAGCTGTTGTCACGGAATGAATTTCAACAGAGTTGAATGGTTTTCAACCAGGTTGAAATTAATTCCGTGACACCAGCTATAATCACTAATCAGGGTTAAGATATTGTGTTTCAACCAGTGTGTTATGGAAATTTGAGATGGGCAGACCAATTCTAATTTTCCTGTTGTCTGTATAATGGAGTGCCTTGATAATTGAGTTGAAAAAGATTGCATTTGATGCCGACTTTGTGTTTTTTCTCATTCTTTAATCGTGCTAATTCTCTAAAAAGAAGAGTTGTGGCAAATCAGTCTTAATAAGAAATTCCTTCATTTTTCTACTTGACGTTGCTGCATGCCTGGTTCAGTTTTGAATTTTATCGGTCAAGCTTGTTGAAATTCTTGATGAGGTACCATGTTCGCCTAAGTAGATGCCGTTTATCCCGGTTGTTAGGTGGGGCGTGGTGACCCGCGTTCGAATAAAGTTTGCATATGTGGTCAAGCTTCGCAAACTGATAACGCGGACATTTTTGCGTCTCGGTTGACCTGCTTTCCCCGTGCCGCCATCTTGAGATGATGGTTCTTTCGATGGTGGAATAAGTCTTATTTTTTGGCCTGGGCATTTCCAAACATGCAAAGGCATGAACTCCATGGAGTCTAAATATGTTCTTGATTTATTCTCGCATCTGATTCCAAAATATGTTCTTTTCAACAAAGACTTTTTGTTTCAACCTGGTGTACTTTTTTCGTTTCGGACCAATGGTTACATGGAAGAACGCAAGTTTTGCTCTTTTCTGTTAAAAGCATTTTGGTTCATGTCCTCGTGTTCTTTTTATAAGAAAATTTTCTTTTGTTTTGTTCTTTCCCCACCACAGTTGGTATTGTTCGTAAGGTCATCTGTAAAGTATATGGAATGTTACTGGAGGAACAGTGTTGTCAGTCTACTGCTCCCACCATCTCATGTATCACTACAGCGATAGTGGGGCCAAATTTTGTGCAGTAGGTACTATGATTTTACAATGCTCTGCAAGACGAAGGTTTTACAGACTGTGCAATACTAGTGACTTTATAAACTGTGCAGTACAGCGACTTTATAGACTGTGTAGTGCGTTTTAATGCAGCCACTTTACAGACTGTGTAGTGCGTTTTAGTGCAGCGACTTTACAGACTGTGCAGTACAGCGACTTTGCAGTATAATGACTTTACAAACTGTGGTTTTACGGTGTTGTGCAGTTCAGTGACTTTACATACTGCACACTATTATGGACTTTACAAAACTGGGCATTACAGTGGCCTTACAGTGTTGTACATACTTACAACACTATACTTACACAGCTGAACTCAACGTTTCTGGCTGGAGCTACCAGCCTCTCATGTTGAAGGTATACCTGCTGGAATTGCACGTTGAGCATTAATGTTGTGCAGTTCAGTGTCTTAACAGTGGTGTGCTAACTGTTTAATGGCTTTACAGTACTGTGCAGTGCAATGACTTTACAGTACTGTTCCTCGTGTTTTGGACTTTACGATTAGATCTACTGGAGCGGGACACTTCCTAAACAACACACAAAAACAGTTCTGCTTTTCATGTATAAACGCTGACGTCAGGTTAGATTGTGGTTTGTATTTACGCTGCGTTTTGTGTTGATCACACCTTTTGTAGTGATATTGCCTAGGGCGCTAACCCACGCGAAACGAGTTGAACGGTTGAGGCGTATTGGAAGCGTGCGCCGCGTCCGCCAACTCTGGTTGGTGGAAGTGGTTGGCAATAACGGGCCAAAAGGGTAAAGACATTTTGAATGGAGGATGAATTCCTCTCCTGTTTGCCAATGCCTTCGCGTGCCATTGTTCCTCACCAACTTCGTTAATCGAAGTGCAGGTCACATTTACTTTGTTTATTTGTTTGTTATGCATTTTTTTCCCTCTCTCACCACGTCTTTTTTTCCATTGTGTTCTGATCATGATGTTCTGGTTCTGATTTTTAAACGCTGTTTCTGAACGGCTTCTTATCACGCGAACGTGGTTTTATTGTCCGTTAATTAAACGGATGTTGTGCATTTTCCTACCCTCTCCTGAGATACCTTTTCGACAATGGGAGGCAGTCTCTCGTCAGCTACTTGAGATAGTTCAATAATGTAAGGGAGGAGTTTCTTCAGTTTTTTATGCCCTAACGCTAGAAGAAAAAACCGAAATGCTACGATGAACGATACTCTAGTTATATCGGTTAGAAGCTCTATTGCTGGTATGCACAAACTGCCCGCAAGACTAAGGCGCCATCTATGTTGCATTCCAGGAAACTATTGATTTCTGGAAGAAAGCTATCTGTGTTTCATCAGGGTTGGTTCTCAGTTGTCAGCTAACGGATATGTCCAAATTACACATCGTAAAAAACAAAACTGTGATGTTAATTATTGTTTTCCGCATTTCTGGAGAGGTTTAAACTTTATTCAACTTTTATCTTGAAGAATTCGAAAGATACGGAGTCCCATTTTGGTCGTAAAGCAAATAACTCCATAACAATAGGAATATATGCAATTAAGTAAAACATTAACCATACACATGTGTTTTATCTTATTATATTTCTAAGTACTGAACATTTTTTGAACTGTGTTTAGGGGCCATTCAAAAAGGACATCCCCAAAATTCTTTAAAAACTTTTTTTTAAAAGTAGGGTGGCCAGAAATTTTGTTGCAACATACACTTTTTAACACAAAATTAGGCATAATACCAGACTTTTCCGAGTTTTTAAAAATTTAAATACATTTGGGACTGCCCGCATTTGTTCAAGTGTCCAATTTCACTTTCACTTTCACTGACCTTTAAAACTCAATTGGACAGAAAAAAATGAAAAATATCATCATTAGTGGACTCTCCTCCCTCTGTTCACATACCAGCACACCCTTCCTCTTTTGTTAGGGACGTCCTTTTTGAATGGCCCCTTATTTCAAAATTCATGTAGAAATACAATTGGAAGTATTTGCAACTATGATAAATAAGCCAAAAGGATAAATTTGTTTTAAAACTTTTTGGAAACTTGTGGCTTGACCCTCGTATAAGCTTCACCTACTGTATAGGTATATCAACAATTACATTAGTTCTGATAACACATTTTATAAAAGAATATGCAGTAGAACCTGTCTAAATGCATACCCATGGGACCGGTGACAACTATGCTTTTAGACAGGTTATGCATTTAAACAGGTTCATTTATACACGGGTTACCAAGTCGGGACCGGCACATTTTATGCATTTGAAGAGCTTCATCATTTACACAGTTTGCATTTAGACAGGTTCTACTGTATTGTAGTATATTTGAAATTTATAAACAATTCTATTCCTTTATAAGTGCATTTGATTTACGTGAATGTATACAGCATTTTTAAAACGTGGTTTATGTTTTACACAATTTTTGTACGTGTAACCTTCAATATGGAAAGTTATCTTTAATCAGGGATTTAATGAGGGATGGGACAGCAGACCGTTTTGTCGCATTGTCAGAAGATTGAATACAACGGCTTCCTGGCGTTTTTTACTCAAAAAAAGCTATTCGCAGTTCGGTTATTTCTTACAAAAAGTTGGGTTTTTTCCGTTTGGCTAATCCTGATAATTAAGAAAAATGAAGGACCGCGCTGGCAAATAGGAAGTTTCGCCAAGCGTATTACGCGAAGAGGGGTGGGCCAATGACTTTTTTGGGGTGGGCCATGCGGAACAGCCAGCAGGTATTGACCTCCAAAAAACTACCCCCCGATATACGCAATTGCCATCTATTTAATCGCCATTAATGACCAACGGTGTGTGTTTTTTGTGGGCAGTTTATACTTTCGTAGTCCCCACCCAGGACCATTGTCCCTGCCTGCCTGGTACCACGTATGCACGGTGGCCTTTTAATGATCGCTTTAATTGTAAAGTGCTTTTTCAGGTAGCTATTACCGCAACCCAGTTTCTTGTTTTTGTGTGTGCTTTTTTTTGCACCATGTTCTTATCAAAGACTTTTGCGAAATTGCCCAATGCACTCCTTATGTAAGAGATAAAGCTTGCATCATATTTAACGGCCGTTTAATTGGTCCACGTGCAATACAGGGTGTTCCGAAATCTATCCTCGAAATTGTGATTATATTAAAGTTATTAAAATGCAATATGGTGGTTAACATATGGAATTTAAATACGCAAAACTTGTACTTTTTAGCCTTGAAAGTTTTTAAACTTTCAGATTTTAACATTCATTGTAGGGTGTCCAGAAAATTTGTTGGAAAATACAAAGGTCCATCCTATAAAATGCAAAGCCCTCGCCTCACTACCAATTCTACGAGATTTGATCTGATTAACGGAAATTTCCTGACCTCTAAAGGAAATTCCAGCATAAAATTTGTGTTTTACACAAAGTTAGGCATAATTCCCGACTTTCCTGAGGCTTTAAAAATTCAAGTAGATTTGAAACACAAAATAAAAAATTGAAAATACCATCATTAGTGAACGTCCATAACGACTTTCTCCCTCCCCCTGTCCACCCTCTGATACCCCCTCTTGAGGCCTTCCTTTTTGAATGGCCCCTAACATACAGTATTGGGCGAATGCAATGCAGGGTGCCCGAGGTCTACAATTTTGGTTTTGAATGGGAAATTTATTATAAGCAATGCAATTACTAACCAATGATATTTAGTTGTTCATTTACATGTTTCAAACTTTCATTTTAACTTTTAATGTTTTACTAATTTAGGATAAACGATTTAAAAATAACTTAAGGGGGATCACAACCCTATCACTTTCAATGGGTGAAATTTCAAAACACAATCACAGCCAAACAAAACGAGATG
>JAQGBW010004024.1:0-14750 GCA_034698625.1 Julus scanicus | reverse complement strand
ACATATATTGTTTCAACCTGCCCCAACGAGGGGCAGGTTGAAACACCTTGACCTGGCTAGCTTCACGCCTTATAACTCGGTAAAATGAAGACAAGGAAAATATGTAAGTTGGTTATTTTGTATAGCAATGTTAAGCTGTGGTTTTGTGAAAAAACGGCATTGTTTGAAGCCATATAATGTAGTACTATGACGTTCCAAACATAATTTGATCCAACCTGCCCCGGTCTCCCCTATATACCTACAAGTTAAACAAGTATAAAATTATGTTGCTATTGCTCGATGCCATGGCGACACAAAATAAAACTCAAGAAATTCATGATTTTGGGATGATGGCCTGGATACCATTAGTTATTTTTAATAATTTGGGTAACCAAAGCCATAATTGTTTCTTAATCAGGCCCTAATATCATAGGCCTAAAAGTCTTAAATTAGGGCCTAATATTCTAGGCCTAAATATCTGAATAATAAATGATAGGTTGTCACAAACCGAGGGGGGAGGGGGAAAAAATTGAATGGACACTTCCTCGCCAAACATTACAAGGAAGGGAAGGGGGGGTACATTTTGAATATCAGTATCCCCTCACTTAATTTGGACCAAAAAATAACATCTTTTTCTATCGCAAAAGACGTTATTTTTGAGTGACATTTTCACGTTGTTTTTCCTGAAAAAGTATGTCATTTACTCCTAAAAATGACGTCCTTTTATACGAAAATTCCCGTCATAAGTGTGTGACAGTATGACGTCATTTTTTAGTCATTTTTCATCTTAAAAACGACATCTTTTGGACCGCAAAAAAGGACGTCATCTGGGTGCCTTTTGCTACCTGGGCTATTTGAGTGCGCCCCTGCTATAATTGTTACATTTATTTCTAATTTAAAGAACAGAAACATTTGTCGTCGCCTTGATGGTTTTTGTCTCTTTTAACATATGGGTTCTTAACACATTGAAAAAGTGCCAGCTGCAGAATTAGTGGAATCGTTCCGTAAAAGGTACGGATTTTTGTAAATGTATTACCATATAATTGTTGGCATATGTAAAACAGAATAACGGAGTCGAGCCTCGTAGGCTAGGGCACAGTGGAAATGAATAACTCCAGGAATTGGTTGCGAAAAAGAGAGATTTCTTTACTTAAGAAAGGGCGAGAATTCAGCACACTCAACGCTTGGGTTCCTTCATCCAAAGAAAATACACCTCAAAATGATCAAGATTAACCCCCCTACCACAGTTGCTCACCTCAAGCTTTACCTCGGGTAAGCTACAGCTCAAGCTTAAGCTGCAGCTTGAGATGAGACCCTACCACAGTTGATCAAAATGATCATTGCTTACACAAGGTGGAGCTCAAGCTCTTCCTTGTGTATTTATCGTTACTCTTTCCTAGAAATTCTCTTTCCAGGCAGCATGAAGTGACAAACATTGCAAAAATCGTCTGCTATAATTCCGAAATGACGTCACGAGGATCGCTGATGGCGGTTGCTGTGATGTCCGCCGTAAACCCCCCCCAAAAATCCCGATCTCCTTAGCTGCCCCACATTGAACAGAAATGCATTTGCAATGCATTTAAAATACATTAGATTAACCAAAAATGCATTTCTAAACATGTATTTAAAATGCGTTTTGAACATTCAAAATACATTTTGAAATGCATTTCAGTGTGTCGATATATAGGGGTAACACGGTAAGGCCCGCCTCTCAAATAAATTGTCTGCCATTTTGAATTGGCATCTAAGATCGTCTCAAGGCACCTCCTGACCAACCTTGAGACGCGTCTCACATTCGGCTGCCTTGAGCTCGTCTTGACAAATTTTCTGTGCAGCTGTAGTATGCACCTGGGACTTGAGACACAGCTCGGTCTCAAGCTCATGCAATTTGAGCAGCTGTGGTACGGGGGTAACACACTAGTAAATCATTAGTTTACACTACAAAGGCCTCATAACATAGCACAATTGCAAATTTAACTAAGGTACCGATTTAATGGAGTGTAGCAACACCCGTGAGCTCACCACAGTCCACCGATGAAGAGTTCGAAATCACTCACTTCAAGGCGCCGAGTAGCCTTTATGAAAAAACAAGGCGGTCCTGCAAAACTGATCAACACTGGCGTCCGCACAGTCAGGTGGCAGGATGCATATCCGAAACTGGTTATCAGGAGTCGGAATTATACGGTAAATTCTGCAATACATGTGGCGTCGTGTGGTTCAGTAGGATCGGTCGGTGGCAGCTGTGTCCGAAAGGTGATGAGCCAACAACGAATTCGGCCTTTTGCTCCTTCGTTGATGTGGCTAATTCTTCGTTAATGGCGACATCAGAGTCTGTAGAGTCGAGGCATCTAGGCTGGCACAATTAGACCTCAGATCTAGCATCTGAGAGAGTGGTCGTTTTTTGTTTTCCTTTTTTGTTTAAAAGCAACAACACACGGCTTTAAATCAACGCAAGAGTCAGGCGCTCGAGGTTCCTTGTAACGGGACCATTTTGACTGAGGTTAGCACAAGCTCTGTCAGTGTCGACAGGTCCTCCCTTTTCTGCCCCCACTTCACTAGTGAAATTCATTTTATAGTTTTGGAAGAATTGCAAGAATGTTGACCCTGTCCCTTATCATTAATTAATTAATTATAGCCGAATGTGTTACAATTAAATTTTGCCCCGTTCACAATTTTGGCCTTTGAACTTGAATGGCGCCAAGGCTGGAAAGAAGTTTGCAAAAATAATGTCCTTGGCGCATAAAATAATATGTAAGAAATTTAGGCGGTTTTGGGATAAATATGTCTCACAGCATAGGTCGACGTTGGCCATTGCCAATGCACGTGTTTTCTGTGCTCCTGTGCACGAGTTGTATGCGCTCATGCTGCACACACCAAACGCTTTTAAAAAAGTTAAAAACGTTCTTTCTTGTTCTGATTGGTAAACTGTTCGGTTCCAACGTCTTTTTGTCTAGTTAAACTGACGTCAAAATTCAAAAGGTTATCCCAAGTAGCAAAGTTCGTCATTTAGACGTCATATTTGACCAAAAAAATGACGTGAAAATGACCCTCAAAAATGATGTCTTTAGGGCGTCTTTTGCGACCGAAAAGATGTGTGAGACAGTAGGTAAGGTTAAAAAAAAATACTTTATTCCAGAGACAGGACAGTGCTTAACAAAGGGCAGACTGCCCGGCAAACGATAATGAAATAATTTTACAAGCAAGTTCGTCTTTGCCCTCCTTGGGCAACTGGTTTCTGCACTGTCTGCTGTGCTGTCTGTTGTACTGTCATGGCAGCATGACAGTTTGTTTTTCAAGTGTCTGTGCTGTCTTCTGCACTGGCTGCTGCACTGGCTGCTATCTGCTGCACCGGCTGCTGCCCTTGCTGCTGTACTGTCCGTTGTCCTGTCTTCGGATGGTTGTCCCCACCGACACTGCTTTAGGTTCACGAGACTAACTTGTGGCATAGGAGTCTAACTCCCCTTTGACTGGATTCTTTCCTGGTCAGTTGTACTAGGTCGACTGTCTGAACATGAAGTGCCCTGTCCTGGTGGATGCAGGCTTTTTTATTTGCCTTGCAGCACACCTGTGCCACCTGGCGTGGAATGCCACTAATGTGGTCAGTGTGACTTTTGCCCTCTTTCGGCAACTTGTCTGGTTTGTCAATTTGCATGACAAGTGGTTTCCTTGAATTCTGGAAATTCTTCTTAGCTCCATGATTGACATGATGAGTGGGTCCAAAGGTCAACAGGTTTTAAGTCTTAATTTGCAAGGGTCGAAGGTCGACCTCTTTCTTTATTTACCTCCGTGCAGGAATTTGCAAAGTTTGAAAAATTTCTCACAGGAATTTTGGAAGAATGTGAGGCGGGAAACCGTTTCACAAGACATCATTTTTTGGTCCAAAAGACATAATTTTTAGCAAATTAAAGGTGAGGGATACTGATATTCAAAATGTACCTCCCTTCCCTTCTAATGTTTAGCGAGGGTGTCTATTTAATTTCTCTTCCTCTCCTCCATGTTTGTAACAACGTATCATCCCTCCACCATTATATCTTCTCATATAAAGTACAATTTTGTTGGTCATTTTTTGGTCATGAAAATGGCGTCATTTTTTGGTCAGTGAAATAACGTTTTTTCATCATTATTTGGTTAGTTTGTATTCGACATTTTTTGGTCAGTAAAATGATGCCAAAATGACGTCATTTTAGAAGTTAGACGGGTTTTTCGAAAAAATGACCAAAAATTGATGTCAATTTGACATCATTTTTTTAAAATGGCAACTTGGGTATGGGCCCAGCAAAGAGTAACTAGGAAACCACAAGGTTGGTTATAACTTATAGTTAAGAACTGAACCATAACATGTTGGTTAACTTGGCCTAAGAAGCAGTTTCCAGACATTTTAACCAGAAGCTGAATGAGAAGTTCTGCGGAACCAGCCATCAACAATAACAGAAGAACGATTCTGCAACTTATATTTACTGAGTAAGGATCACCAGGATCCAGTTAGTTTATGAATTTGTAGTAATTCTCTTGTAACCATGGGTGGATACAAAATTGAAGCACTGCATGACGGACTCAAATTATTCACAATGGAAGGTGTTTGTGGAGATTGCTCTTAGGAAAGAGAAGCTCTGGGACTTCACCATGGCTCCAGTTTCATCTGTGTTGGATGCTGCTTATCATGAAACCAACGACAAAGCTGTGGCTTTGATTGGTTTGAACTGTTCTCCATCTCAAGTATGCCACTTTGGGGATGTGAGACATGCCTTCGAGATGTGGAAGGCCTTGGCTGCTGTGCATGAACGTCAAAGCATGCAGTCATACTTCTACTTAATGAGGCAACTGTTCCTGCAGATGTATACAGAAGGACCGATGCAAAAGTACATCAATAGTGTGATGGATATTTGCTAACAGCTGGAAGCAACGGGAAAGAAGGTGGATGAGTCCATCATCATCACGGTGCTCCTGATAAACCTGCTGTCCGAATATGCACCTATGGTGATGTCACTGGAAGGAATCCCGCTGGATCAACTAACTATTCCTGTTGTGACCAACAAAATGCCAAGTGGGTTTAATGGACACCACGTGACTCAGCACGTCTTGACCGAAGGGGTTACAATTGGGAGTTATATAGTTTGAAAGTCATAAAAAAAATCAAAAGACCAGAAACGGTTAGTTATGATTAGTGAGAGAGTTCATGCGTTAGAATATTACCTATTCTGTATAGTAGCCAGATGGTCGGGGGCTAGTAGGGGATATTAGAAAATGAAAAAGTTGCGGAGGGTTGACTAAAGATAGGCATATTGAATTTTGTTTTGTAGATAGAATGAAATAATGGCGGCAATTAAAGAGGAGGTGGTGCCTATCAGATGGGATTGCATTGCAGAGTGCGCATAGGAAAGAAAGAAAGGAACATTGAGGGAAAAGTAAGATTAAAGTGTGTGAGTGGGAGAATTGAGAGTTATATATGGACGCGCGGAGGCCTTGATCCCATCAGTCAGCATGGTTGAAAACTTTAGGTCGGAGTCCTCAAGAGTGAGACGTTTGATATGAGTGACTTGGGATGTTGACAGAGAAGAGAGGGATGTTGTAGGCAGCGTGGTTTGGGTGCAGGGCAAAATTGCAAAAAGAAATAAAGGGAAGGTTGTGTTGGTCGCATGTCATATCGAGCCATCCCAGAAATACTCTTTGTGAGATGGAACGAAGTGTAGGTAGTGTGGCAGTTGCCCTCAGCCATAGGCCGAAGGTGAGGGATATTAGTGTTTGGTTAGTGGGTTGGGAACCAAGCTCATTATAAATTATGTATGCAGGTGAGGTGGAGTCCAAGCAAAAGACCCTCCGAAGGAATCACTCCTGGAACGCTTCCAGACAGTTGTGTTTCGACCAGGCCCAGAGCGTGGCATTATATGTCAGAATCGATGAGAGGATATAGTTAAAAAAGAAGAGATGGGTAGCAATATAATTATGACTCAGTAATTAGGGTTTTGCAAAGCAAGTGAGCTAGGAAGTTAAACTTTGCCTTAAGGGCTTTTAGGTGGTCCAATGGTGAACCCAGTGCATAAACCTGACCCCAAGATATGTCCATGAGCTGACTACCTATAATGGAGTTCTGCCCCAGCAAAAAATGTTATTGGGGGAACGGGCTTTCCTGTGGCTGAAGATGAGTGTTTTTGATTTGGTGATGTTGAGAATAAGAGAGTTGAGCTTCATGTCATTGTGGAAGGCTGCTAGGAGACCCCTCAAGGCTCGGCGGGTTGTCCCTAATGTATGATTCCCATCTTGCCCTGGATATGGTTTCAGGGTAGGGGCAGGATTGGGCATGTTTCTGTTTAATGAGAGACCAGAAAGCTTGGGATGTGTTTGCCCCCTGAAGTTTAGTGTGCCAGGTGTTAATATGTCTGGCCCTGGCTAATTTGTATGTGGTCTGAAGGTTACTTTTGTATTATTGCGATGGAGCTTTGTTGTCTGGCTAGGTGAGAGCAGGAAATTTTTTGTGGCTAATTGGAAGGCTTTTTTTGTTTCAGGCATTCAGGGGTAAACCAGGGGGCATGTCTAGGGTTAGATGAATATAGTCTGGATGATGATTGGAGGCCTTGCAGTGTCATGTTTGTGGTTATGATATTGCAGAGAGAGTTGTACTTTGACATTGTTAGTAGGAGAATATGAGATGGGGCTTTAAGGTCATAGAGAATTCCATTGTATAGAGCTGAGGTTGGGTGAAAGTTATATTTGATGTATGATGCTGATGGGACAGTCCTTTTTGGGAAAATTTTGTTATTAATGGTGAGTTGGATTGGGAAGTCGCCCAAGGTCAGAGTGGGTAGGATGGTAAGTGACGTGATTCTGGTGAGCATGGGAGTGGTAGTGACTATGTAATCTAGGTCTGAAAATGAAGCTATTGAGTGGAATTTGGGAGCGCCAATTAGATCCCCAAAGGTACTGCCGTTTAGGATAGAGAGGCTATAGGTGCTGCAGAACTGCAACAACTTCTTGCCTCTCGTATCGAGAGAGGTATCTGATGATGTTCGCTTTGGTGTTAAGTAAGGGGGGAGATGGATTATTGGGGAATGTCATTTAACGCTGCTGTTCTGGAGTTAAAGTCCCCCATGAATAGAAAAGATGAGGCTGACAGATCGAAGGGACCAACCCCAGCCTCCATTAAGTCATAAGGGTCCCTTATCGCGTGATGCAGGTAAACCCCTACTACATTTGGCGGTGACGAATTATAAAGGAAAATATGGGGAGAATGATTAGGGATGATGAGCGTGTGACAATTGTGGGAGCCCTGAAGAGTGCTCTGGAAATGATCATTTTTAGGCCCCCGCTGCACATTCCACTGCGTGCGACCTCACCGCAGGGCAGTCGATGTTATAAAAGGAGCCCCCGGGACCTCCGATTCTGCCATCAACCAGGTTTCGCACAATAAGTCTGTCATTAGAGCAAATCATCTGAGAGGCCTAAGGATTTTTAAGGGTGGAGGAAAAGCCGGCCACATTCCAGGCTAGAATCTTAATGGGTAGTGAAGGGCTAGGGATAGGGAAACTGTGTTGCATTTTGGGCTTGTGTGAGGAGTTGTGAACCCTGTAGGGATTGGAAGACGGGAGGGATGTGACAGCAGTAGGTGGGTATATTGTACTAGTTAGGGAGGGGATTTGTGGAATTTGGTAAGCTAAATTTTGAAAGGTGCAGAATGATGGGTCAGGCTTATTTGTGGGGCGGCCTTTTGGGGTAAGGGTATATGGTTAGCGTTATCTGGGATTCTTTGGCTCTTGTGTGCAATTAAGTGGTGGGGCTGGTGTGAGGGCCATGTAGGGTTAGAGGTAATAGTGCCGTTTGTAAGGTCAGCAGCATATGAGATGTTTTTAAAAGTCAGGGTCCCGTCTGCCAATCTGGGCCGGGCTCCCGAGGTCTTCAGTTGGTTTAAGTAGGGGATTAAAATCTGCCTCTTAGCCAGTGTAGTTTTAGAGTAGCTGCAGTCAATGCCTAAACGATTAAGACTCAGCTTTGCGCAGATGTCGGCAAGCTGAGCTATATAAGCTGTCATGAAATTCTTTAGATCTGGTCGGTGGGAAAACTTGATGATAGTGGGAGGTAATGGATGCTCCTGTGTGGGAAGACCCAAGGGGTCGTTGACTTCCAACGAGATAGTATTGTAGTTAGGAATGTCTTTTGTGATAGCTTCCAGGATCATATGTGTGTCAGGTTGGGTGGGGGAGGGTAAGTGAGGTTTGATGGGGTCATGGATGGTGGAGTAGGCAGGGTCAGGGCATTGCCACTCCTCTCTTTTTTCCCATCTTGTCTGAGAATGGTGGCGGGATAAAAGTAGGATTGTTTGTGGGGAGGTTAGAGGTGGGGAATCTTGTGGTTGCATTTGATGGTTTAAAGGGATCTATCATTACTATTCCTGTGACTGAACTATTTGAGCGAGCTAGGAAGTTAGACCTTGATGATTTGTTTAAACGATTAGAGGGCCCTGGGTTTGGCTTGATGCCTCCTATTAATAGAAAAATGGTTAGGCAGATGGAGAAGGGAGGTAGAGAAGGGGGTATAATGTTGCATGCCAGAAATAGTTTTAAAACGTAGGGGAGAGGGTAATGTAACTGGTTGTGAAATTTTTGTGATGGGTGCAAGGAGGGAGGGAAAATGGCCAGGTATATGCAAGGGAGCGCACCTGCATAGGCCAAGAAGATGTTGAGGGCAATAATCAGGCACAGCATGCTAAAGATTGGAGAGTAGATGGTGATAGTGAATTTAATGGCTATGGTTTTAGAGGGCCTCGGGGCAAGGGTGTTTAGTCCTTAATGTGATGTGATGTGGCTGGCCCAAGCTCATAAATCTTGATTGTGTTGATCAAAGAAAGCTGGATTTGAATGCCTCAGCGATTAAGGCGGTACAAGTACTAGAATTAATGCCGCAATGCTGGGTGGACCCTGCTGATATACCGTACATGTTTGAACACTTTGGGATGGATAAGTGGTTTGTGTACAGGAGGATGTAAATATTTGTGCATAAGCCCACCATAATGTATAGAGAAACATACATGTTTCACACGTACATACGAAAGCTGGTGCCGAGTTTGATTGGGTGAGACGTCTAGCTGACAATGAAGATGAGTAGCTGGATCCGATCTATAATGTGGTAGATTTCTGATCCTGAGGCTAGTGTAATAATGCTTTGGCTCCAGGCCTGTTTTCAAAACAGATGTGCCCACGTGTTATTGCTGTATTCTTGTAGGGGATGTAATGTGTGATCAACCTTGAGGATTTGGCCCGCATGGCTGTATTGTGTGTGTAATGAATTGGTAATTTTAAATCCCTTATCGAATTGGAAGTGTAGCACTATGCTGTTTTGAAAATGCGAGATCCATCGCAGTCCACAATGCGGTGTCCAATCAATGGGTTCCATGCAGGTTTAGGTTGCTTAAAATTATATAGATATGAAGGCAAACCCACCTTGTGATAAATGGATAAGTAGCTAGTTGAAAGTTTAGGAGGCTGGTCCATGTTAAGTTTTTTTATTTGGTTAGAAAATCCTGCCGCCAATGGGGGCTCGAAATACTGATGATTAACGTATGCATTAGGTGGTTCGGTGTATTGCATATATAATTGCGGCAAGGTCAAAAGTGTGCGATTCATTGCTCACAAGTGGGTGTTGATCAGCAGATATGTATTTGTGGTAGATGTTTTAATTAAGCCACGCGCCAGAAATACACCGAAGGAAAATACGCCAACAGATAATATTGATTTAATTGTTAGTAGGTTTGCCAGGCTCCTGAAAAAATCTGGTCGCAGCGATTAAACAGGGCGTGCCCGTGCTTTCGGTAGCCGTGCATGATTGCTTGATTCGACCCTCACTTAGTTCCTTTTAAGTAAATAAATCCAACTGTTAACAATGAATTATATATATACAGTAAGGAGGAGACTTACTAATTGATAGATATGGTTCTAGATAAGACGTCGTACCTCCAAAGCTAGCCCTGAAAGACAAAGAAAAATTTTTTTCCGTAGGAGCTCAAGAAAACCACGTCCAAACTGTTTAATTACAGGTGGCTGTTTTCCGTGACCAACAAAATGTTGGACACTCATCGGTATCTGCAAGAAAATCAGCAGCAAGTTTTAGGACCAGGTCCATCGACAGCAATGCGTGTCGAACCTGGTTAACCTCGTAACGGAGCAATTGGCAGCAGTAGCAAACGTTGCAGCAAAGTTCGTGGCATCATCGCGGTAGTGGGAGGGCAAATGCAACTCTTCCGGCGAGTGGCAAATCGTGCAAGTGTTTCTTCTGAGACAAACCTGGTCACCTCAAGATGGACTGTTTCGAGTACAAGAACAAAATGTCGCCAGCTGTTACAGGTGCCCATGTATCTATAAAGGTGGACAAATCATCAATGCCTCTGGTTATTAAGGCTACTATCATCATACTGATGTCCCATGCTGTATACCCAGTGACAGATGATGACGTAAGTGGAAAGTGGTTCATCAACAGCGGAGCTAGCCGCTCGATCATGTCTGACAAAGAGTTCTTCGTGGAATTGAAAGCATCCACAACAATGGTAAAAGTCGCCGATCAACGTAGCATGCGTGCTGAAGGAGTTGGATCAGGTTGGCTTACATGCATTCTGCCAAATGGCGGTACCCGTGATGTCTGAAACAGGAACATGTTGTACGTGCCGACATTTGGACAAGGTCTACTGTCTGTAACACAAGCGAACAACAGCGGCATGAGAGTGTACTTCTCCAGGGAGCAATGCACCATCATGAAGGATGACAGTGTATCGCTGACTGTGGTCAGAAATTAATGCAGCTTGTACAAACTCAACAGTGAAAACAAGCCGCAGACAGTCAATGAGCAGGTGGCAAACGCAGTCACTATGCACTAGTGGCATCATCGACTGAGGCAGCGCGACGTCGCGGCAATCTGACGACTGCAAAAAGAAAAGCTGGCAGACAGTTTAGATTTTTTGGAGGGCAGTAGCGACTGCGGCACATGTGATCATTGTGCCATCGGGAAGTTATCTGCGACTCCATTCCCAACCAGCAAATCCAGAGCCATACAGCTTCTTGATCTAATCCACACAGATGTATGTGGAACGATGTTAGTATTTACATCCAGTGGGAACAGGTACATCCTAACATTCATCGATAATTACAGCAGGTACACCGTGGTCCGTCTACTGAAAGCAAAGAGTAAGGTAACTGTGGTCATCATACATTATGTAGCCAGGATGACAACTAAGTTTGGGTGTTCGCCAAAGTGTTATAAGCACTGATAATGGCATGAAGTACCTTAACCATATGATGGAAGGATTTTTTCATGAAAAAGGGATAGAGCATCAAATGACTGTGCCTAAATTACCCCAGCAAAATGGTGTGGCGGAGCATAAAAACTAGGTGTTGTTAGAGATGACACAAGCCATGCTTTCTAATGCTGGTCTTTCAGCAAGGGTCTGGAGAGAAGCTGTGTTAACAGCAACTTACCTGCTGAATCGCCAAACCACTCTATTAAGTATATGCGGTTCCATAGGTGGCAAGCCAAGGCATGACCATATTCGCATCTTTGGCTTGAAAGTGTCTGCTCTAGTTCTAGTGAAGAAGCGACAAAAGCTCGATGACAGATCTTCAGTGAGTGTGTTGGTTGGATACGATGACGTGTCAAAGGCGTACCGCATCCTGGATCCATCAATGGTAACCATTAGCAAGGCATGCTCAGTCAAGGTGATCGAACATGGTCTCCGTCATGTGTGGGCACCGGGCAACTCTTTGGCACGCATGTCAGAAGGGGATAGTCATCAAGATTTGACAAACCAGCAATTGTAGGGAGATGTGTATCTCTACTACGTGGCGCCTAGGCCAGTATCTCCACTTGTCACTATACAACTCCCCGCCATTCTCCTGCCACTTCCCGCTATTAGAAAAAGGTTGAAACCTGAAAACACACTGCAATCACAAATAATACTGGCCTAATAAGCGTTTTATTCAGTAACTAATGACATATGCAAGGGTCAAAGTTTGCATACTAAATGAGCAGGAGCTCTTCATCTGTTCCATAAAATATAAAATAAATATTTTGCAAAAACATCCCTGGACAAAAGTGTTACACCAGGAACAAACCAAGACAAAAGTATTAGACCAGTGCGAGTAACATTTTTTTGGGCCAACTTTGGCATTGATAACAGCAGAAATGTGATTTGCCAATTGATGTATAAGACATTTACACTGGTCTGGTGTTATGGAATTCCAGGCACTATGAATGGCTACCTTCAGCTTATCCTTTGATTGTGGCCGGAACTTTGCAATGTTTTTCTTTAGCAAACACCAAAGATTGTCAATTGGATTAAGGTATGCGCCGTTATCGGGCTTATCAGTGCAATTGACATTATTTTCTAGCTACTACTGTTGTGCAAGTTTGCATTTATGGGCAGGAGCATTATCATGCTGAAAAATAAACAGTTTGTCACCAAACTGATCTTGGGCACTAAATAGCAAAAAGCATTCCAGTATGTCTTTATAGGCTGCTCCATTAATAGTACTGGTGCATATGCACACTCTGCTAATGCCTAATGATGACATGCATCCCCAGATCATAATTCCAAGAGGATTTCAACTTTTTTCTAATAGTGGTCTAATACTTTTTGCAAGGGGTTGTAAAGGTGGCTGGTATACAGCCTATTGCAACAGGCAGTAGCCAGAGTTGCAAGTGGAGCAACCGCCTGATGTGTCAGGTGACACCCAATTGCCAGCAGTAGAAGATATGATGCCAGAACCAATAGCTTCGAGTTTTCCGGCAAGAAGTGTACTACAACGGTTAACACATTCGACAAGAGGCATTCCGCCGGTGCGGCTTAGCCTAGCAGCCAAAGTGGGACTGGCTCATGAGCCAAAAAGCTGGGAGGAAGTGCAGCAATGCTCGGATTGCGAGCACCATCTGTGGATGGAGGCAGCTGATGCAGAGATTGCATCACTTTGGAAGCACGATGTGTGGGAACTGAAAAAGCTCCCACCAGATCGGAAGGTGATCACAGCCAAATGAGTGTTCAAGCAAAAACTTGATGAAGATGGACGAGTCCACACATATAAGGCCAGTTTGATAGCACGTGAGTTCACACCGTGACATAGCGTCAATTTTGAAGAAACGTATTCACCAGTAGCCAAACACAAGACAGTTCGTGTTCTTGCATTTGCTGCGGCGAGACATTATCATTTGCGAACACCTCGACATGATAGCAACCTACCTAAATGGAGAGCTCGAAGAACAGCTGAATATGGAACAGCCAAAGGGTCATGTAATGGCAGGTGTAGAAACCAAGGTCTGTAGGCTTAAGCATAGCGTATATGGCCTTATGCAGTCCGCACATATGTCGAACAAAACTGCAACCAAAGCTCCAACTGCAATTGGATTTCGACAAGGAACCGCTGACAGGTGCTTCTACTTACCGATTGAGAAGGGCAGCTTAACCGTCACATACCTGCTACTTTATGTTGATGACCTGTTGGTTGTCGGAGACAATAAAGAGATCACTGCAGAAGTTGGAGAACAGATTAACTATTTTTTTGCAGTGGAAGACCTAGGTAGTGTGCACAATTACCTAGGCATCCAGGTGGAGAGAGACGAAGATGGTAGTTTTCTTCTTCACCAGTGCAACAACATTGTGCAGATGATTAAGGAGCATGAGTTGTTGAAATCAAGACCGGTTGGGTTTCCAATGGAAACATGTTTTCTGGCAGACAACACCAATGAGAGCATGCCATTGCGAAACAACAAGTGATACCGACGAAATGTTGGATCGTTACTCTACATAGCCAGGGTGACCAGACCAGACATTGCGGTGTCCGTAAGCTACCTAGAAAGAAAATTAGAGAAGCCGACGTAACAAGATTGGTCTGCAGCTAAGTGGGTGATGGAGTTCCTGGCAGCCACAATCGAGCAAAAAGTTACGACTTTCTGCAGATTCGAGTATGGTTCTCAGCGGATTCGTTGACGCAGATTACGCCGGAGACACTTTGATCGGAAGTCTACTGCTGGGTATGTTTTCTTTCTGGGCCAAAGTGCTGTGTCCTGGTCCAGCAGAAAGCAGAATCGCATATGTACAAGGAGCTACTGTGTCTTCGCCAGCCGTTGCAAGACATACACATCCTGCGGAGGGTGAAACAGTGGTTTATGAAGATAACCAGGCATGCATAAGACTTTCGGAGTCCGAACGGTTTTGTCCAAATACCAAACACATTTATATGTGTGTTATCAACAGCTGCGAGACCTGACCGAAAAAGAAATAGTGAAGCTGGTGTATTGCCCCAATGGTGAGATGACTTCGTATATTCTCACCAAGCCGCTGGGAAAGGAAGCATTCACCGAATGCAGCCATCTACCTGGGCTAGTGGATATAGGCACTCTAAAACAACGTCGAGAAGGGGTGTTGGCATAGGTCGACGTTGACCATTGCCAATGCACGTGTTTTCTGTGCTTATTTGCTTATGCTTATGTGACCAGGCGCTCATGCTGCACATGACAAACGTTTTTAAAAAAGTTAAAAACGTTATTTCTTATTCTGATTTTTAAACTGTTCGGTTCCAACGTTTTTTGTCTAGTTAAACTGACGTTACTCAGTAATTAAATACAATTACTCTTTTGCTGCAAAATAATATAATATAATGCAAAATATATAATAATAAGAAAATACACTGTAAAAACAGTTTTAATTTTAGATGCCATTGGTGTTTTAAGGGGGTTTGGTACCCTATGTATTTCAATGGTAAAATTTGCACTTCACCGCATTTTCAAAATAAAAAAGTTTC
>JAQGBW010004023.1:0-14750 GCA_034698625.1 Julus scanicus | reverse complement strand
TAATTTAGCCCTAGCTTCACTAGGACTTGTCCCTTGTCCATTTAGGACTAAGCTCGAAGTGACTCAAATGAGTCACCAAACTTATTTAACTTCCCCACCATTGTACTTATAATGGTGAATTGGGAACAATAGGGCTTAGGCCCATTTCAGGTCATTAAAAGAACTTATTTTTAGAAACTAGGCCAGTGGTGTCAAAAGTCCAAAAGGACACTAATCCTGACACTCATTCTAAGTGGTCCTTTCTGATCACGTGGGTCCCTTCCAAATAGGATTTAAAGGGCACCCAAAAGCTAGTTTCCTCAGAGAGAGCAGAAAAAGGGCAAACAGCAATCTGTTTCCCACCATGATAGCCTAGGCTATAGAGCGTGTGCTCCTGTACCGTATGTGCACTTATTGTTTGTTCTAATAAAATACTTAGAATTTTTCCACAAAACGAAATCTCTTTTCGATAATTTCAGACCTAGGCTGACCATTGGTCATTGCCCTGGGCCCTACCCCCCAGGTCAGTTTTCTTTAAAGACAAGACAATCCTCCCCCAGGCAATAAACCCTCTTTTATGGCTATTGAAATGTGATATCCCTGGGTGCGTTTTTCGGCTTTGATTTTCTCGGAAAAATCAACAAAAACAAAGTTGACCTTCAACCAAGGCCTAACGCGTTTGTAACCTACATACTCTGTTAAAAGGTGGTCATCAGGCTGGACGTCACCATTATTATAAAATAATGGGTCAAAGATGTCCGGATAATGGGGGGCCAATCTAATGGCTCTTTAAGTTCTAAGTACCTGGCCACTGTGATCACCTTGTAAATGGTGATCTTGTGTTGATTAGCTTTTAGGGGACTTAACTGGTCCAATTCCTCTTTTTGAGCGAAGTGTACCAGGGCCAATTTATTGCAAGCAAATGAGCGTTGCCTAGCATCCGAAATTCCTTGCTGTACAACATGATGGTACGCAAGGTTCGCGATGAATAAAAATATTTCACGCGAATGGAGTTTTATACAATCGTTAATTTGGAGGGACAAATTTTCCAATTCTAAGAAATTGAATCTGGCGGGTCTCCTTATAACCCTCCCAGATCGTAAAACGCAATTTGCGTACTGGGAAGCAGCGACCTCTTGCGAAGGCGCTTCAATTATGGACTCAGGCTGCAAATTTGAATTATGAAAAGTTTGGGGCGCACTGTAATTATATATTTGCTCACCTGGCACAGGGAGCAACGCACCACTACTAACATCCTCACTAATACACGTGTTTTTTGTCTTTTTAGATTTGAATTTTACGGCATCGGGGACGTCGACGAACGGTTCATTTGACTGGGAAACATCATCGTCATTAATTTTCTCTGCAGGGAACATGTCAGGATTTTCATAATTGGAGACATCGTCTAGGTCAGTATTGTCATCATCTTCCCTAACCATTTTAGCAGGTCGACCGCGTTTTCTGCGCCTCAATAACGGTTGTTCCGGAGGTGCACTTGTGTCATCGTTTACTGGAAACTTTCTCAATTCACTTTCATTAAATACCCCTGAAATATAATCACGTAAGGGATCCCCAATTTTATGGGAGTTGGGACTCAAAACCTGGCGGATAGTGTAAGGTCCAGCGTGACGGGGTGCAAGTGTACGTGGGTTTTGACCAAAACCAAGTCACCCACTGCATACTTCCCTCCTACAACATCCTCATTGTGTTGACGTCTGTGATCATCCTGTGCTAATTCTAGGTTTGACTGCACTTCTAACAATATGGCGGACATTTCCTCCAACCAAGGAGTCAAGCCCGTCTTGTTGAAGTCAGCATCATTGCACAAGTTGTTAAACTTCAAAAGATTGTCACTGGGTGCCCTCCCAATTCGGCCAAACTCAAGAAAAAATAAGGATTGACCCATGGTCGAATTTACCCCTGTATTCATGGCCCATCGGATGGCAGGTAAATGCATATCTCACTTAGTGTGATGTCCCAGTACGGCAATCGCAATTTTGCCTTCAAATCTCGATGTTTGCGTTCGATAAGATTGGCCTAAGGGTGAAAACTGGCCACTCTTGGTATCTCAAATCCCATGGCGGTTGCTGCCTCCTACAGTATACCAGATATAAACTGGGGCCCATTGTCACACCGGACAATTTTAGGTGTCTCATACCGCAGGTAAATTTCATTAATAAGTATTTCGATAAGCATTTCAGCTCTAGTATCAGCTAGTGGAAATAATTCCACGTACCCCGTAGTGATATCACTCACAGAGAAGATACTGGTAAATCCTGTGGGTGTCATTGGTAAGGGTCCCACTAAATCAATACTAAGGGCCTCAAACCTTGGCGGAATAGAAGGGCTCGTATAAACAGCCTTTCTACTGACAGTGTCCGGTTTGTACCTTGCACAGCTCGTACACTTAGAAACGTAATCAGTGACGGATTTCTTCAATCCTGTCCAAAAATATTTCTCCAGAATACAGGAATAGGTGCCCTGCACCCCTTAGTGACCGGCCTTATTCAATGAATGGTTCCAAGACATCACTTTTTTCTGCAGCCCTTTTGGTATGACAAATTTGGGCTCATCAGGTTTGATAAATTCCAGATGTCTATACAAAATACCGTCCAAAACAACGTACCCACGCATCAAATACGTCCGGGCATCAGCTGCATCTGCCGTATCCACATATTTTAACGCTTTGACAATCCCATTAGTGAGAGGGTCATCTATCTGGAATTGCCTAAACTCATCCTTAGTGATAGGTTCCTCATCAGAGAGAAAATGGTGCATTAACACTACAGGTTCGGGAGTTGACTCCGAATCTTTCCCTGTCGGTCTCGACATTAAATCAGCGAGGACATTCAATTTTCCTGGGATATATTCTACCTCGAAAACATAGTTTTGAACACCCAGGGCCCAACGAGCTAACCTGCCTTGGGGGTTGTTTAACGTGATTAACCACTGCAAGGGCCTATGGTCAGTGTGGATCACAAAAGGCATTCCCTCAATATAACCTCTAAATTTCCCTATTGCCCAGATTACTGCTAACGCCTCCCTTTCAGTAGTGGAGTAATTACACTGAGCAGCATTAAATAACTTAAAAGCGTATTCAATGACCTGATATAGGGGATCATCACCCTGTACCAGTACGGCACTCATGGCGTCCATACTTGCATCAGTAAATATCCTGAAACCCTTTTTAAAGTTCGGCTTGGCCAATATGGCGCCTCACAGAGCTTCTGCTTCAGTAAATTGAACGCAACACAGCATCTGTCATCGAATTTAAATTCCACATCTTTTTTCAATAAAGCATATAATGAGGCAGCAATGTAAGATAACTGGGGAATAAACTTACCAAACCACCGACAAGCACCCACGACCGACTAATTCAGTTACGTTTCTTGGATTGCTCAAGTCGAGTAGGGCCCCTACTTTCTCCCTGTTTGGGCCAATCCCTTCCTCAGAGATATGGTGTCCCAGAAAATCTACATTGTCACTGAAAAAGACACTTACGTCTTTTCAACACAAAGTTACTTCGTGCGATCAGACTCAGTATCCGGTCTAGATCTTTGAGATGCTTCTCAAACCTTTCAGCGGCCGCGATCAGGTCGTCCTGGTAAACCCTGTGCACGACATCTAACAACTCTGACATCATGCCCTCCACGACACGTTGGCAATGCACCGAAAAATTACGTGCTCCCAACGGCATACGAGTGTACGCCATGGTCATAAACGGTGTGACAGTTGCAAACAACTTCTGGCATGCCGGATCAATCGGTATCTGCCAGTAAGTTAGTTAAGTCCATCGTTGACATATAGGGATTCCCTTTCATTTCAGCAAGAATGCTATCTATTCGGGGAATTGGATAGTTGTCAGGAACAGTATAACGGTTCAAAGCTCTGAAATCCGTAACCAATCGCATCTTCGTGCTACTATCATTCTTAGGAACAAGAAATGACGGTGCAGCCCACTCCGAGGACACAGGACTCAGATATCCCTTCTGTCCCATCATGGCAATTTTCTCCTTCATCTGCCCATTCCTATTAGGGGAATAATTGTACAGCCGCACAAAACACATTTTAGCCTCGGGAAACAGCTTGATGAATTGAGGTTCCACTTTCGCTGCGCCGACCATCTCTTGGATAACCTTTTTATGCTTAATAAGTAGAAGATTCACGGCACGTCGTTGCTCAGAACTTAGATGAACTCCTTCATCAGGCCGGAGAACTATACTTTCCTTAGTAATCTCCTCAGTTTTCCGTAGATATTTCCCGTCCACTCCCTCGACTTTAGGCAGGGTTTCCACTGCATTGATGGCAAAACCGTTCAACTCTTCACTGAATCTCCATTTCTGGGTCCCAAAATCTATCACAATTTTGGCCATGTTAAGAAAATCATTCCCCAGGATGAGTTTCAGGTCCTTAAAAGCCTTGACGAACATAATGGGCCCAATGAAGTCTCTACCTCAAACGGTCACCTTGACTGGGGCATGATACGCCACCGTATCACGCTTCTTAGCGTCAGCCATCAGGATACTTCGTTTTTCCTTGGTAAAAATGACCTTTTTCTTAACAAGCTGGCAGAATAACGCCTTCCCATCCAGCGAAGAATTAGATCATCTACCCAGAAGTCCGGTGATTTTCACACCGCCCGTGTTAAACATAACGTGGATCAGCTCAATCTGAGGCTTTTGCAAAAATTCAGACATTTTGGGGAGCACGGCGAGTTGCTTAGCCACAACTTCCAGAGCACTCACCCGCACAGATGTTGTTAGACTGGACCGCGAGACCACACTTCTTATCACATGTGTATTTGGTACGTCCCACCTGTCCGCAAACGTAGCAATGGGTCGGCTTATCCTTAGGTTTCCGCTCGTTTTTCATGTCAGTCGGAGTTTCCTTTACAGGTTTGGCCCCATTAGTTGCATTCGTCTTGTCTTTAACACGACATCCTCCCTTGTGGTTTCGCCTTCGCAAACGCCGAGTCCCCTACAGGGGTTTGTCAACATTTGGGGCGGCAACCTTTGTCTTATTGGTGACTGCAGGATTCTGAACCACAAACCGGTCCCTTCCTCCATTACACTCCCTAAATATCTCTCTGCGCAAGCCATTCCTCATTTCAGGGTCCTTCTCGGGCCAACGGGCCCCAAGCTTGAGTTTTGCCTCAGCAGCTTGGACTGCGATAGACATCTCAGTAACTGTCGCAAAAGTATCAGGACCTACCTTGTCCTTTATCCAGGGGTGGAGTCCACCATAAATGGTAGTAATACGCATGGGCATATCCGGGGGCTTACTCATTCTGCCTATCAAGACTTGTAATGTGGCGATGTACTCGGTGGGTTGCTGGCCCCATCTCTGAGGGCACTATTGTCTACAGGTGTTCCGTAGCAATGCAATAACTCGACCTTGGCTTCCTCCCAAGTACGGATTTAACCTTGGTACATTGTCCACCATTACCTTACATCTTCGCTCAAATACTGGGCTAGGATTGCCACAAAATCTTTTCCTGGAATATCCATGTGAAACAAAATTGTTTCTACGTTGCTAAGCCACTCTTCAACAGTAGTTGTACCTCTGTACGGTTCCAGCTTAATCATCCTACTGGCACGTGCTGGTCCGGTCTCATTACGTGGTTTATAAAACGTGACGGACTTAGAGGGTGCAGGAACTTCATCTGTGACTGAATGGCGAGCCGCACGTTCTTTCTCTACGCAAATGCTAGTATCGCGGAGCGAACGGGCCCTGACCAAAACTAACTTAGGAACTCTAGGGGTTTCCATTACGATAGGAGTGCTTAAAATGGGATCCAACGGACTTTCTGCGGAAACTTTGCTCGAGGATGGCGTCTAGGCACACTAATCTACTTAGTTTTCGAAATCTTACCAGACTCCGAATCATTAGCAGCTGTCCCTACCCCACAATCCCTTTCCTCACCTAATTCCTCAAGTCTGAGACGTACTTTGACCAAATCCTCGTACATCTCCTCAATAAAACACGCAATTTAGCGTTCTCTGCTCGGAATTCCTCAAGGGTCTTAGCCCACTCCTTGTTGGTATTAGCTAAGGACTCCTTGTAAGTAGCCTTGGCCTCCTTCATAAAGCTCTGAAAGCTTGGACCTGCAGAATCTTTACCTTTTCCCTTTCCAGGAGGTGGAAAAACATCCTCCAGAACAGTTTCCAAAACCAACCCCTCCTCGGAATCGGTGTCACTATAGTCATGATCAGCCATTACAAAATTAATGGGCGTTAATCACTTTCTAAAACTGACTCCTCAATGGACTAATCAAAAACTATATATATATATATACTGGATTAGGGGCACAACTGCCTAATCCCTAGCTATCAAATAAGGGTAAAATAACCTAGAAAACACAATCCCTAGATAATAATATAATAACCGGTAAACTCAACCTCAGACTATCCCAGGGACTAGAATACGGGGCCTAATTGAAACCTTTCAGGAGGTCTCAGGAAAATTACCTGATCTCACCAACATCCCATAGGATCACCTACGTTATTCGACCTTCAAGAAGTAGTTTTTGCTCAACCCACCAAAATCTGGAATAATGGAAGCAATTTCAATAATAAAACTACGGATGTCTCGGATTTTTCCGTGGCAAATTCGAATAATAATGGTTATATAACCATACATCGGCACACACCAAAGTACACAACTTCGGTGCGCTACGTTAGGCGCTAATTGAAAGATATAAGCTTTCTTGTTGTAATAAAAATACTACAATAGTGCTACCGTACTCTAGTGTCACCACCCAGAGTTTCTCCCTATCTCCTGTGTATTCACGATCTGGTTACACTTCCGAGATGCAATGTTAAACACCTTTTCCCCAACCTGGTAACATTACGATCAGGGTTCTTCGAAGGGGATCCTAAGCCGGAGATCCCTTCGCCCAAGTCTAGGTACGGACCCCTTGTCACAAGCCCTTGCTGCAAAATAAATGAGTCCCAACCTTGCCACCCTCAAAATGCATCCAGCTGTAAATGTGAAAACGCGGTTACACCTCTTACACTACACTAGAGTACACTAGGTACCTTACCCAAGACTACTTACCTGCTAGGCCTCAAGAGATTCGATTCGTAACAATTGTTGGGAAGAGGCCTAAGGTCCCTTTAAGTCCTTGCCTCCCTAGCTGATCCAGGACAACGGTTCTTTCCTTGGTCCAAGCTCGGTTTGCCACGTCCTCAATACGTTTCTCCCAACTCCTTGGATTCTGACAAACTCCTAAGTTTCCAAGATCTCTAGAAGTAAGTAATAATTACCCCCACACTATTCCCAAACTAATTAGGCACATGCATGCCAAATCTCAATGTACATCATATTTTAGTAATACATGGTGTCATCTCCAATCCAGGTAAGTATTATTTGGTTCCGGTTTTAACTACTCCTGTGGTGCACACGGCAGGCCTGCTTTCTGAACCCGTGTCGCCTGACCAACGGGCCAAATGTCATCTAGCCAAATTTCGTTCTGTGGTGTCGATCGCACAACCTCAGCTAGCATCTACCCTGTCTGCTGTGCCTACGTAGCCTAAGCATCTCCTATAGCATGTTCATAGTAACAGAATCAAGGGCCAATTTTACGTGATGCAGATTATTATGCAACCAAGTGCGGAAACAAGAAATGATCCTTAAGGGTTAAGGGATCATTGGATTCATTTCGAACTGCACAAGAGAATCCCTGCAGCAGATGCTTTTGTTTTCACAATTATAAGGACAAGGATTTTCATGTGTGGCAGCGTCTTATGCCTGGTTCACAATGCATCGCCCGTCATCTTTTTCTGACCGTCACTTGATCTGCGCATGCGTGCCAACCTACGTGATAACGCGTTTATGACGAATTGCGCTAGATCGAAAGACGTCAAAAAAGTTTGAAAAGATTCAAATTTTGGACGTCTTTGACGGTCAAGCAATTAAAAATTTGTACCATATGATAGATGGCGCATGCGCCATAAAAAATTAAATTTGCACCTTAATTTAAAAACATAGATGGTAGACAATGCTTACGAATGTGCTTTGATCGAGCTAGTGACTGAGAGGGATTTTAAATAAAAGATAAGTTTTGATTTTATTGGACAAATGCCCTACATTGTTTTGTACACATATTTGTTGGATAGACCTTGCATGCATATCGTCTAATGCACATCAACTTGGGCACTATATAAGGAGGCAAGTACTTGCCTAAATGAAAAACAAAATACTGAAGTCGTGTATGAAATGCAGTACGTGAACTGTTAGCAGTCACAGAAAAAGCAAACACTAACTCATTTCCTTGAAGTTGTAGCGGTACATCGTTCTGTCGAAAATTGTTATCCACATCTAGCTATTATTTTAAATCCCATAATTTTTAAGTATTTAACTATTTGGTTTCTGATCCTCCTTGATCTCAATGTGGATGGGAGCACTTTGTAAAACGATAGTTTTTAATCATTACCTATAGCTGGTGAGAAATGCTATTGCAAATGTACGTGAGTGATTTGCAATGGCATTTCTTACCAGCTATATAATGAATAAAAACTAAGGAGACCTTCCCAAAATAGAGGCCAAACTACCCAAGATGATGTTGCCATTGTGTCTGCAGTTGAAGATACGCAAAAGCTTCTTACAAGAATACAGAGCAAGCACATCGATGAAGCACAGGAGTGCATCCCTGATAAGCATTTTGCCGACTACATCGTTTCAACCATAACAAATATGGATCCAGGTTCGAAGTTAACACTGAAGAATGAACTGTTTCAGATAGTTTTAAGTGCAAAAAGGCATGCACTACAAGTTGAATCTGATCTTTTGATGTAAATTTACTGAACATATGTGCACTTGGAAAACTTTGTGGTGAAAAACTTGTGGGAAAAGTGCACTTGGAAAAGTAAGATGGATCAGTAAAATACTTAAAGTTGTTTGGAAAAGTACAGTTCGAAACGTAGTTGGAAAAAGTACGTTGTTAAAAATGCACATGTTTTAAGTGAATTAAAAATAAAACTTATCGGTTATTTACTTTTAATCTAATCAAAAATTCATGATTTTGATTTATTCATGTTGAAAACATTCTCAAACCGCTCAGTACAGATTGCATTTCATATGAGCGTTGATATGTAATTTACAAATACCAGACAAATGGTGATACAAGTATCTGGATTTTGGTACTTTTGATATAGTTCCTTCCGTACTTTCACGATGTTTTGGGCTGATTTTTTTTCATCTTTTTTTTTGTGACGGAATTTACAGATTTTGTTACTGAAGTAGATCAAGTTTTGATTTTGTCACACGATAATACAAGTTAACCCATTTGTGTTTCACAGATCTTTTTTGAATGTCTGTGTGTCATACATGAGCAGAGAAGAAATTTGTCATGCTGTTAAAAAATGACTATCAGAGTGAGAAAAAGACTTCTAGAACCAGAGTATGTTGAATTGGAATTACTTTATGAAGCATTTTGCAGCTCATCTAATTTGAGAATTACTAAAGACATTTTATTTGTCATCCTTAGGAATGTTTTCATTAATGTCTTAGGGAAGTGTTTATATTCACATCGTCATCATGTGAAATGTTCATTAACAGCCAATACTAATTTTAATTTCACCTCATGGTCAAACAGTTTTTCCACAAACCATAACTTCCAACTTAATCCGATTTAGCCGCAGAGGATCTTGTAATCAACCATTGAAACTACGAAAAGTTTAGATAAAATAAAAAAATGTAAAATAATGAATGTTAATGTTTTGTTTGACTCATTTACAATTTTGATTCCGTGATGTAGCGGCAGCATTGGTTACCACTATAAATTAATATCTGTGATTTTCAGGTAACATGTGTTTATTGAAAATTAGGACAATTAGCTCATATCATCATGCCATGGGACTTCGTAATCCGGTGTCATGAAAAAGGCTGCAATTGTTTTACGTATAATAGCGCTGCTTGGTCTGTGGTTGTTGCCAGCGAGCCTTAGTAGTGGCACAGTTGGATCTTGTTGCTGCTGTCTCCAAGCTCCTGGGATTACTTTTCTGTCCGCTTTCCTATCAACAAAACCTGCTGAAATGTATCAACAACTGCTGATTGACATTTCTGCTTCTTTATGCCACAAAAAGTTGTGCAGAGCGCAGGAAGCTTTCACCATCTGATCAACAGTTTCTGGCTCGTCAAAGACCATTATTAAATAGAATCGCCAACTAGTTGAAAGTATCCTAAATACACTTTTGATGATGCACCTCACTCGGCAAAGACAGTAGTTGTATGTTCGCTGCTGCTTAGGAAGGTGGGTACCACCATAAGGTTTCATGATGTATAGTTTGAATGGAAATGCCCCATCGCCTACCAACAGGAATGGAATTACAGGTCTCTGATCCAGGATTCGTATATTTTCTGTCCGAAGCATTCCTTTAACTCTTGCCAGAGGTGGTATATCAAACTTATCTTCTTCGAAACCTCTTCCAATCGTGGAACGCGCCCAAATCCCACCATCACTGTTGCATCCCTGTTTACCAAATTCCATAAACGTTATTTTATATGAACCATCAGCAACAATCATGAGGACTATGCTAAAATAAGCTTTGTAATTAAGGTATGCAGAGCAAGAGTTATTCGGTGCTCTCATACGTACATGTTTGCCATCAATAGCCCCTATGCAATTAGGGAATTGCCATAATTCCTAAAACTCTGATGGTATTTCGAGCCACTTCTGCTGAGATGGGCTTTCCATGAATAAGGGCGTCAGAGCATTCTATAGTTCAATGCACGTTTTTTTAATGATGTTATGGACTGTAGATCATCCTATACGATAACTTTCAGCAATTGTCTTTTGCTTATCGCCTGTAGCAAGGTACCTGATAGTGTACCCAAAGTTAATAAACAATTAGATATGGTGGCAAGATGTAAAGATGCAAGATGTATGTAAACTTGTACATGACCTTAATGTTACTATAAGGCGCTCTTTAGGACTGATTGGAATTCTTATGCAGTGTTCTAAATTGAGCAGGTCCTCCATTATTGTTGGTGTCATGGGAAATGTTTGAAAGAACATTTCTGAGTCAAACAAAAGCATATCTTGGATAAGGGATGTATACTCACCTAAAATTAAAAATGATATTTACATTAAATAAGAATTAATTTTACATGTATCTGCATCAAGCAGTGAACATAAATGTTATTAGAAGTGCGAAATGTTCTTACCCCGCGTGTGTCACAAAGGCAGTATTAACCAAACCCCCCAACGTCGTCCCCGATGTCTATTACGGTTTGTTTACATTATTATCGATCATGTGTATCATTTTAAAGGCATTCTAGCAAATAAAATTAAGATTTTCTAATAATTAATAGGTTGTTAAAATGTTTAAAAGTCTAAGCAATTGTTATTTTCATATGTTTTGATAAGGAAAGAACAAATTTCACAACTAAAACAAAGTCTGCGGATGTTGTATTGGGGGTGAATGTATTATGTCCTTACACTAACATGTTCTTTAAATGTGATTTATTAATTCTTTCTTATAAGAATTACCTTAATCGTGTTATTGCAATGTAGTATCATGTAGGTATAGATAGATCTTGGAAGTTTTGTGTAGATTAGCTAGTAGCGCCACCTAGCGACAGAAAATATTTTGGGGGCTATGACTGATCAGACAGCAGCGTTTAGATGTTTGGACGTCGGTCGGTCCATTGTGAACCACACTTTAACCGCTGTTAAACTGTGTGACGTTTTTTTGCAAAAAAATTAGGCTCCACCTTGCTCATCGGACAACGTCGGTCGGTGCATTGTGAACCAGGCATAAGGCAATTTCTGCATCCTGGAGAAGGACGTGAATGTTGCTATGTTAGCAAATAAATTGAGGCATGGAACCGATTTCAATGTGTCCAATGTAGACTTAATCCATTTTCTTATCAGACATTTAATAAACAAAAACTTATGATTACAATTCGTTTGTTTCCTTTTTCAGGAGCACCCGAGACAATATTCTCCATCCTGACCATGAGCACATAGATAACAACCAACAATAACAAGATTGCCGACTAAAAGAAAAACCATGCCCCAACAGTGATGCCACTTGGGCCACTCAATCTTATTTCAGGTAAAACCACCCAACACTGCACTGCAAATACTAAAATAAGTGGTCTTTCAGGGACAACAAGGACATTGTCCGAAGTAGGACACTTTGAGGAAGGCCAGACTTCTGGTAACAGGTAAGTAACCTTAAAAATTTCAAAAAAAGACCACTCACCACCCGGTATTTATAACAAACTTACCTGTGGCGTGACGACCAAGCACTTATGGCAAAACCTTCCACTTAACAACCTGGGGGCACCTCAGGCGAAAAAAGAACCTGATATTTGGCCGGAGCAAAACCAATCTAATTAACTTAAAAATTAATTCTTCACAGGCTTTCCACCAAAAACCCAGGATAACCAACCATCTATCTGGGATGGAGACGGAGGCGACAAGGTAAGTTTCCTATAATTATATTTGTAATAGACAAACCCACACGTGCCATACTACTCTGAAGGTTTTTTAATCTTCCCCGTAGCGTGGCAACCGAGTGGCTACGGTCCACATATGTCCCTTCAAGTCTCCTCCCCAAGTCCTTATCTTGGTCATAAAGGCAAACCGGAGTGTTTAATTTAGCAATCATTTGCCATTCCACGTGTTATTTTTGGGGGGAAATAAAATGTCTCGAGAACAATGGTAATCTCACCAATTTCCGTGTCAGGCATGCTGGATCCCATTTGGTTGCGCACAATGGTCGTAAACCATGTTCCCTCGTAAATTACACGTGAATTTATCTGACAGAAGCCTGTGGATTAAAAACCATGCTCTGCTACCATGTTAGAAAATAGACTGAGGCATGGAACCGATTTAAATGTGTCCAATGTAGACTGGCATCGCAATTGCCAGATCCTTTCTCAGGTAGTCAGCTCATAAGTGTGTTGGATATAAGCCAACACCTCCCTACACTGGGTTCAGGTATACCCCTGGAAGAGCGTCTCCCTGATCCGAGGATGGACCAAAAGATGATTGAGTAGGCCTTTTGGCAACTATCCTCAAACCTGTGCCAATCGGCCTGGGTGGCAGCCGCCTCGAGATCCTTGCGGTCTCTACTCATGTAACACAACAGGGACTGGTACATTAATGCGACCTCCAGCTCCTTTTTCCAGGTCGCATAGTTGGATTTATGTAAGGAGTGATATCCTCGGCTACTGATCCACAGAAGGGGAAAAGAAGTATCCATCAGCCATTTTTACTGGTAGAATGGCGTGGTGTAAGTCACGTCGACAAGAAGCCACACGCGCCTAAACCCGTTGCGACGGAACTCCGGTTCTCGGAAACCACAATAAACGATGCCGTTGATTTGGGAAAAGAAACCGAAAACCCTGACCTTTTACCAGAAGGACCGACACGCGAATGCCGTACCTCTGTTTCCTTTTCAAACCTCAAACATTACAAAACCCCCAGGAAAAAGGGAAAAGTGAAAAAACTCAAACCTGCGTTGACCTGGCTTCTAACAAGTCAGAAGTGATGTTGTGTCCAGCTAAACGAAAAGGAGGGTTTTCATGGAGAAAACAAGGTTAGGCACTTACAAATAACATTTAATACGTATATTTCATGCATCAACCCCAAATCAGAACATACATCATACCCTTCACTTGACTTAGGGAAAAAACCTTAAAATCCAAGACCACAATGTCAGGTGGGAGTAGCAACCAGTATGTATGGTCAACCAAAACCCTCGACTTATAGAAACATCCAAAATCGACAAAATCACCAGCGATGTTCGAAACCACTCTCGAAATTATTTACATAAATTAAAAATGCGCTTTCACAATAAATATTCAACATTTATAACATGCAAATTCTTTTAATTTAGGGTAATTTGTCCGATGTAGACTTTAATTCATCTTCTTATCATATGTTTTATAAACAAAAACTTACTTGTTTCCTTTTTAAGGAGCACTCCAGGCAACATCCATCCTAACAACGGGCACATTGATAACAACCAACAATAACAAGATGGCTGACCAAAAGAAAAACCATACCCGGACAGTATCGCCACCTCGGCCACTTAACCTTATTTCAGGTATAAGGCACATGCAGAAATTGTGCAGAAAATATTCCCAGTTCAATAAATCCCTCTAAACTAACTCCTCTAATTCTCCTCGATTTTTGCAATATTTATCACTTCATGCTGCCTGGAAAGAGAATTTCCAGGAAAGAGGAACGATAAATTCATAAGGAAGAGCTTGAGCTCCACCTCGCATAAGCAATGATTATTTTGATCAACTATGGCAGGGTCTCATCTCAAGCTGCAGCTTAAGCTTGAGATGCAGCTTACCTCTAAAACACCTCTAAACTAATAAACCCTTCTAAACTAATAGACCCCTCTAAACTAATTAACCTCTCTAAACAAATAAACCCCTTTAATCTCATTCACATCACATAATATTTAGGTAATACATATGAGCATTTATAACCTTAATGGTAATGAAGTCCCAGTACAAGGATACCTCTGTTTACGAACAATTCAATTTACGAAAACCACATATGTTGTTTCGATTAATGAACGTTAATTCAATTTACGAACAAGACAGAACCTTGTGTGCTTCAAAAAATGTGCAAAGCTTTAGTGAATATGGCGTTAAGAAGAATCACATATGTATAACCCCGTACGACAGCTGCTCAAATTGCATGAGCTTGAGACCGAGCTGCGTCTTAAGTCCCAGATGCATACCACAGCTGCACGGAAAAATTGCCAAGACGAGCTCAAGGCAGCCAAATGTGAGACGCGTCT